>LPNX010293709.1:24962-39962 GCA_001517045.1 Pseudotsuga menziesii
ACTTCGAGTCAGTCTTCTACTTAACTTAGACATGGGTAAATTTCCCTGGCGACTAGCTACTCTGTCATTATTGTTTGATGGCGTGACAGGAGACAAACCTGAACCCTTTTTACCACGACTAGGCCGTAAAGAAACAGAATGAACACTATCCGGATCAACCACTGGCACTTGAGAGGGTTCCACATTCTTAGGACTAGGGTTTGATGCGGGTTTATTCGACGAAGCTGAACCCATAACCCTGTGCTTACTACAGTCGTCGGGGTTATCAAACATACAATGGCAGAATTTTGAAAAGCCATTAACTTCTATAAATTGTTCCCAAGAACGACCTGCTTTTATCAATTCATTTTCAATCAAAATGCGGACCAGCCCATGGTGAAATAAACTATGGCTTAAGTATTTTGGTCCTTTCTTTATAGCATTCGACATTTTAAACAAGCTGTGGAGAAGGTAATAAGGAAGATTAATTGGAAACCCTATGAAAACTGCCATTAAACGAAGGTGGTACACATAAGCCGACGACAATCGACCCTCGCAAGTAAGATATCTATGAATTAAATTGAGAACAGGTCTCCATTCCTTACGAAAATACTTACGTGCAACACCAGCGCGAAACGAGACCTCTTGTGTCGGGTTTTTCAGCAAACTTCTCCATTCCGTGATATCCATCCTCTAATACTTAAACCATTTCTGCCCGGACAAAGGGAGACCAGTCGCATGCGCAATTGACCTCTCGTCGACCCGAAAACATAAATCACCTACTTCGTCCTGGTAATTTATCAAGGACATGGCGAAAACCCTAGTGACCTCTGGGTTTGAATCGGAAAATTTCTCCAGAAACTGTAACCACCCCACATCCTCAATCTTTCGCAAAAGATCAGGGTTTGAATCCAAGAGGGTTAATTCATGAGGCTCGACTCTGACGACAGGAGCCATCCTTGTCAGCTTGCCGATATAACAATGCGCACAGCAAACCTGCCACCACTGAATTAGCGACAGAAGAGCAGACCGAGAGCACTTGGAACCAAAACTCAGCAACAGTAAACAATACAGAGGATAAGCCATATTTGAATATAAGCGAAAACCCTGTAATTTCACCATAGTCGGAGCCATCATCATTCAAAATGGCGAACACGAATGACGACCGAAGTGTTTAAAACCTGAGTTTATCACAATCCGTTCTGAATTAAATGACAAGAGTGCATCAGGTGTACGCATAACAAGTGCTCCAGTGGTGAAGCGCCATGACTAGGATCACGTACCATGACTGAGACGTGGACAGCAGGGAGGTAAGAGTGTCATCATAACACTCTAAACTCACAATGAATACAACTCGTGCCACAGATTTTTCATACAACGCGTTCGGCTCTCTCTCGAAAGGTGACGAATCGACATATAACCCACGCTATATCTTTGTTAAGTATCCCATGTGAAATAATACAATTCGTGTTTAACAAACATTAGGATAAGGCATATGAATGATATATCTATATCTCATTAAAGTTCTATCAACGTTAATCATTATTACCTTGCTCTTGTATGAAAATCGTGAAACCTGCCCATAATGACATATTCTTAACCATGTAATTGAGCATAATTAATGTAATATTTGACAGAACCTGCACAGGCAAGCCTACAGGACCAAGCATAATAACCACGAATCCTCATGTATCAATGCCCCTAGTGATAATGCATTCAAACCAATAACTCAAAAATTGACATCATTGATCCAAGGTAGTTTGCGAAGCTTGTTCAAACAAATGTGGCATTTCAATAAATCGGTAGCTAAGGAAAAATCAACCATTCAGTAGCTAAGTTTATCCCTTCTAAACTTTAGACATTTCATCAAACAAAATGGGATTTTGTTTGATGCAATAATGATTTTAGAAGGCTGTTGAGCAGGTGCACAATAGGTCGTGAGGGGACATTACATCCTTCCCCCCTTAGAGTTAACAACGTCCTCGGTGTTACCCCTTTTTCCAACCTCGTCTCCATTCTTTCTTCGGTTCTCATTGCTTACTTGGGTATTTCCTAATCCCTTTGATTAATGGGATTGGGTCATCATCCTGCATTTATAATCATGCATGTATACTAGCATCACAAAAATAACAATGTATATCTTAAAACAACATTATTCAGTTCCCTAATTCATAGTAGCTCCAATACACATATTGGTTCTATTCACCAATAACATATTACCGCATAGGAACAAGTTTACCTGTAGTGCATATACTCTATTCCAAGTATTATTTTCCTGCAAATGTCCTTCTAGTATCTTTGGATGTCCTCCATCCCAGCAAGCACTCCAAGTGCTAACAGTACTCCGAGTACTGATGCAAGCTACCCAACACAAGGACGATACCCTTCTTTAGGTGTATCTCCTTCTTGTGCTATTCAGGGCACTTCACCAAGCTGAGGCACTTCTTTTCTCACACACCATAACACCTAGAGGTTATTCTCTTCACGGAGCCCCCACTCTCATGACAATCCTCTTACATGGCATGAATGTGTGCAGAAAGAGTCCTAACCAGAACGTCTTACATCTAGGCATCCCCAGAATGCGTATTGCTCCCTAGCTGGCCGAGGGAAAATGTACTTCTTGCCCACTTTCTTCCTCACCATGTTCCTTGTGGAAAAACAACTTTATGCGCATGAGAATCTTCTCATATCTTTCAACTTTATCACCGTCATGGGGCCCTAGTACTCCTCATGGCCACAGTTTTCTCATGCCTGCAATCATTCCACGATGGTCAGTTTATCATAAAAATAACGTCAATATTCCATAATAAACTATTTAACATCTTAGTTACGTAAGTCATGTCTTACTTCATTCCTTATTCATCAAATAGGAGCCTTTATACTAGTGCACTCTTTCTTTACCACTAGGGAATTCACAACATATTTTGTAACTCACCTTTGGCTGCACTGTAGCCCAAGTTCATAAGAAATCTAATTCCATAACTTAAAATAATTGTTGTCGTACCTTGTGAGGACGTACGAAAGATCAATAGTCTATATGTGCATGACCCAATACTTAGGATTCACTTGCAAGCCAAGTGTTACAATAATTGTATTATTGCAACTAACTTATCTCTTCTTACCACAGCTGTTCATTCGGGTCCTGCGTTCACTTAACATCCTTTTAGTGAGCTAAAGAAATATAATCATGAATTAATTAGAACTTATTATGAGCAATCACATTCTGTTTTATAACGGTTACACAAGATAGTATTTTTAGAACCAGATTAATATTCACTTCTCTCTTCATTTACTATTATGCGTAGTCATAAAATAACCATTACCTTATTTATTATGAACTTAAGATGATAGCAAGTCCATAACAAAACATAACTCTACCTCAAATTTATATCCATTTAGGACTCAAAGTCATACACTAGTGACGTGCACACATATAGGAGGAGCATCAAGGGTCTGGTCCAGCCAATTCCTCACATTTACTTTATGGACTCACCTTTGAGAACCAAAAATTTGTTCGACCTATCGAGTAGGCCCAACCATCACAAGTGTATTTAGTGACCAGAAATTTGTTTAGGATAATAAAACATTAGTGTTTATGCATTTTTAACACTCCTAACATCCATTCAACACAATGTACATTTTTCATTCAGATGTGGTGCAGAAGACAAGCTAAGCTAATATCAAACAACGTCTTTAAAGAAGTGCAGCAACCAACAGTCTTTAACAAACAAGCATTAAAGCATTCCCTTAATATGCAACTGGTGGACATTTAACTGAATCCCTTTTTCTGTAGGAGAATTAATGTTGATACACTACCTGAAATCAATACAATTCTACAATTCTGAGAATCTAAAGTGACTTTTCTTTGGACTACTGACACACATCTCCACATTTTACTTTGCGGTTTGGGTGCTAGACATTGAACTTAAAACAACACCTATTACTCTTTTCTAGGCCTCAGTCAGTGTTGTTTAAGAACAATGCCCATAATGAACATAATGCATTTAGACTCCCAAAATGTATTGCAAGCCCTACTATAAGGTGTTCACTGTAGCATCCTAAAGTGAGGTAAGATAGCATGTACCCATGCACAAGTTTAACTTGCCTTGGAATTTCAAGGCATCGTTGACAGCCCTGTTAAGAACCTAAAAACCTTTGAATGGTGCATTATTAATCAATGTAATTCAATTATGCACCTATACTACCTTTAATACTTCTGTGTAGTGCCTGAAAGAAAACAAGTGAATGCCATTACATGTCACCACTTGGCATTTGGTCCTATGCCTCGTGTATTCAACATGTCAATCCTCATTTTCGCTCATGTTTCGAGGCAGAAAAGCAAAGTTACCATTATAAAAGACCATGATAGCTGTAATCAAGATGTCGTGTGAAACTTCAAACCTAATCGCACAAAGTTTTACTTAATATCACATATTTAGTTCTCCTAAACTGCTTCAACAGATGGCAAGTCCGACAACAGCTCCCTGTGATTCTTAATCCACATAAATTGTTGCAAAACTTTCCAACATTTTATTACTTTGTCAAATTCAATACCTGATTTTAGCATAGGGAAAATCAATCTATAATTGAGCTTAAACCCAGGGAAACAGAGCTTAACAACTTCAATGCAACATGTTGGTTTTAGACATTAGTTGCATCAAGATGCAGTCAAGAAGACAACCTCTTCAAATAAATTCCTAAACCTAACATGATCTCATTACTTGTCACATTTTCTTTGGAACATTTTTTATTTGTGCCATCTACTTAAATATCATCAGTAAATATGCACAGCAGTGTCTTCAACAAAGATTTCCAACTTAGGTGTGATATTGTTAATTGTAGCATAGCAATTTTTTTTTTAGATTTGTCCAACTCCTCATACAGCTAATTAGAGTGAGGTTTACGGATCAGTTTAGCACTGCCCAGATGAGAACAACTATAGTCATTGCTTTCTTCAAGATTCATATAGGCCCAATTCAGTAAGGGTTGCATCTCTGCAAAAATAATTGGAATATAATGCCTAAGGTGACAATGCAAGAGGAGCTTGGCAATATTGTCCTCTTAAATAGTCTTAAACCAATAACCAGCAGTAACAATGAATTAGTAATGGGGCTAAGGTACCTCTTAGTAATCGGAATTTCAGGCTGTGGATATTTTATTAGGAGTAATAATACCAGAGCTCTCATCTCATATCTAGATGGTGCTGATTTTGTGTATGATGGATGATTCTTCCTTTATAACAGGGTCAATGACATTAAAATGAAAAATTACGTTTGTTCTCAAAAGAAAATGAAAGAATAAGCAAGAATGCTGACGATAATTCAAACTTACACCTATCTCGACCATCCATAAGAGAGACCTAAAACTATGAATAAGATCTTCCAAGTCGTTACCCTTAGCACCCTCATCAATTTGAACTAACTTTGGGCAAGACTCGCCAGAAAAATAGTATTATAGAAAAATTCTTTTTATAAAAGAAAAATAGGTGTAAGGATAGAGACTTTTATTTCTACCACAATAATTTGGAAAAACATTCTAGCTCACTTTAAGAAGTGTCTATATTTCTCCCCTTTTTATTCTAGAAAAGTATATTAAAGATAGTTTTATGCTAGAGATAAAACATTCATCATGCAAAGAAACTTAATAAAGTGATTAGCACGGTACTTATCTGGTTTCAATTCGACAATTGATTTCGATAAAGCATGAACTACCGCGTCGCAATTTCTTCCAAATGAAATTTGACTTTCCTGCAAAATTATCATGTTAGCCCATTCTTAAGGGTCCAGTGTTGTAGCTGGCTCTGATACCATATGTGACATCCCCGCAATACCATGTTGTGGAATTAGAGAAAATGGGTAAAAAAAATTCTTTTTTATTAAAGCTTTAAACCATCCAAGTAATATGCTTTTGAATTGAATGTCTGCAAAATATGTTTAGTAACCTATTTCACCAATAATAATTTATACTGCAGATATATTAACACCATTACGTAAAGAGAGTATGCACAACATAAAAACACAAAAGATGAGACAACCATATACGTGGTTCACCTCCTTCATGAGGCTACGTCCACCAAGTTTTTGTTAGTCCTTTTATTAATTCTTCCATAAAGGGGGTACAATGATGTGGCTTATCAGTCACAGTTCGTTTTAGCCTCGAACAAAGCGAGTGCAGTAAAAATTTGCATTACCCAATCCCAACAAGATTAGTTATGAAACGACACCCAGTCCAAAAGACAAAAGGGATGCTCATGGCTTGGCCCTGCACAAACAGTTAGCATACAAATGATACTAGTTCTATGTTATCCGAGAATGAGTGCACGGCCAAACACCCTGAGTTAGCAATTGGTATAAAAGACGACTTAAGCTCTATAATAGCATGCTGCTTTGTCCATGATTCCTTCTAGATATGAAAAAACTTCAAACTTTATAATATATGTTATAACTCTAAACCTCTTCAAAATCCATCTTTCAACAATACATTAATACAGAATTCAACTTTTAAAAATATAAAAGCATCTAGATTAAACTCATTCTTAAACCAACCACTTTGAGTTTGAGCATGGACTCGACTAAGCCAAAACAGAGGCATTATTCACAACCCAGATTGGAAATGATGAAAAGGTTAAATATTGTACTCCATGCAGAAAGTATTTCCAGTCTTTTAATAAAGAAGAATATTCAGCCATCACTTAACCACCAGATGATTTCTCATGAAATCATGGTCATAAAAGACAGCGTTTAATAAAGCACATTATTCAACCATCACTTAACCACCAGATCGATTTATCATGAAATCGTGGGCAAAACACAAATTCATGTCGTGGATAAAACCCCAGATCATTTTCTTTCTGAAATCGTGGCATAAAAGATAGAGTTTTATTAACGACAATATTCAAGCCATAGCTAAACCAGAGAATGATTTCCTTTCTGAAATCGTGGCATAAAAAGACAGATATTTTAATAAAGAACAAAATTCAAGCCAATAGCTAAACCAGAGATCGATTTCCTTTCTGAAATCGTGGCATAAAAGACAGAGATTTTAATAAAGATCAATATTCAAGCCAATAGCTAAATCCTCGATCATTTCCTTTCTACAATCGTGGCATAACAAAACAGATATTTTGACAAAGAACAATATTCAAGCCAATAGTTAAACCCCCAATTGTTTCCTTTCTACAATCATGGCATAACAAGACATAGATTTTAATAAAGAACAAAACTCAAGCCAATAGCTAAACCAGAGATCAATTTCCTTTTCTGAAATCGTGGCATAAAAGACAGAGTTTAATCAAACCGTAGAAAAACCCCAAATCGATTTTCTTTTCTGAAATCATGGGTATAAAGGACTGAGTTTGAATAAAGAATAATAATCAAGCTATAGCTAAACCCTATATTGATTTTCTTTCTGAAATCATGGGCATAATAAAACATCGTTTTGACAAAGCACAGATCATGCAATCACCAGATCGATATAATAAAACAGTGTTTCGACAAAGGAAAATTTTTAGAAATAATTTAAATACCTATATCATTAAGTGGCAACTACAACATCCATTTGAGGTCTAAAATGAAGCATTCAATGGACCATTCAGTTAACTACTCAACAACAATGTCTATTTTCATTGATTTCCTATTAGGATTGTAATATGTCCCTAAAGCTCAACAAAAATTCTCAAATTGACAAAACGAAAAGTTAAGGTTATACAATCGATGTTAAAAGAGGAAAATGAATTGAAGTAGGTTGAAGCAAGTTTGGAAGGTTGGTATGAGCATGAGGGTCATGGTTATCCAACAAAAGTTTCTAAGGCTAATATTGTTGCTTTGGATTTGAAAAGGAGGAATATTTTGGATGAAAGGGAAGTGGCATAGAGGTTGAGGACCAAGGCTCTTTGGTTGTCTAAAGGAGATGAGAGCTCTAAAAAAATTCAACGATGCTAATCATCGAAAGAATATAATAACATTTAGAAAATTACAAAAAACCCAATGCGATAAGGGTGAACAAGTTTGAAAGCATTGTAATGTTGACAATAACACTTGTAACAAAGGACAAGATACAACATATGTACATGGACTGAAAAGAGTTGAACAAGATCACAATAAAAAACATGCATCCAATAGCAGAATTGCGGACCTCTCTGGTACACCCACTAGACATTATAATATATAATTATTTTGCACTTATGAATATGTTTAACTTTCAATGTTGTTTTATACCCACATGGTCTATAGGACCTTCGCTTGTAACCAAAATTAAAAACATATTTAATCAGAATTTAATTGGAAGCATAAATAAGAATGTCACCTTTGAACAACTCTGTTATAAAATTTCTTGTTTCATTTAGGTTTTTGTGATATAGAATACCTTGGACAAATTTATAGTTACATATGCTTTTGTGAGTATTTCTAATAGGATTTTAAGCCACATAATTCAGGAAGAAGTGTTTTTAATCCTCTATGGCTTATTTTATACAAATAATTGTCACTATTATAGAAACCTCGGAGTAAACAACTAGCAGGATTTCGTTAAACATGACCTAACAGGTAATAAGAAAATAGTTCATTAAACATGACTTAGCAGGTAATAAGAAAACAATCGCGTTCAAGAAAGACTATAAAATAAGAGGACTAGTATTAGCTCGACACATAAGTAGATACATGTTATTCATATCATACAATTTTCAACAAGTAAAGTTTACAATTTATAGCATGAAAATTTATAAATAATGCCAAAAAAAATGTGCACCAAGACCTAAAAAGTGCACCAACAAAAATTAAGAATACATTGAACACAACAGAGTAACAATGGTAACAAAAAACATATGTTTTCTTGGCAACACCAATCAAGGAAAGACATTCAAAAACAAGTTGAAAACAACATAGTAACAATAGTAACAGGTTGAACACAACATAGTAGCAGTAGTAACTTGGCTTGTAGATATTTTTGATATCTCATCTACATTTGGGGTAAATGTTACTCTCTTGGATGCACAACTATGTGTCATTTGATACATTGAGATTATGTTCGCTACTAGATCAGGCACACACAACACATTGTTGAAGTACCCACCTTCAAGATCATTCCTTCCAATCCCTTAACTTGGATCTATGAATCATAACCCATGAGGATGGATGGACCACTGTAAGGATGTAGGTCCAAGAAGGATTCTTGCATGAAAGGGAAGTGGCATAGAGGTTGAGGACCAGGGCTCTTTGGTTGTCTAAAGGAGATGAGAGCTCTAAAATGAATTCATCAATGCGAATCATCAAAAGAATATAATGGGCTGATCATCAATCTGAAAACTAAAATCTCTAAACTTTGAAGTAATATTCTGGAGTCGAAGACGGACTTAAATACATAAAACCCTCAAACAATGAAATTGTTAAATATAATAGATAATAAACATAAACAATGATCAATGGTCATATTTATTGAATAATTCCACATGAAACATATATCAATACCAGGGAAGGGATGCATGATGCATCCCTGGTGCAACAATAGGAAAATGCAATAGGTACCCCTAAAACAAATTCATTGCAAGAGCCCCTAAATAAGTAAGCTAGTTCACCACAAATTATAAATATGCTGGAAAAAGAATTGGTCCTAGCCAAATTGCAAGAAACATCTCAATGGAACTTGCAAGAAACATCCCCAAAAACAAATTCAGTGAAGAAACCTTGGAATCAATGAATATGTTGGGAACATCCCCCATACATCCCTTTAACAGGAATAAACATCTTCGAAGTGAAGGGGATGTCCACAGAAAAACCTGTACATTTCCTGCTTCCCCCCCTGGCCTGAGCCCCTAGAATTCCCTAGTGGTGGCCAATGGAGGGACATCCCTAGTATTCTTTTAACCATACTTTAATCAGTAATATAAATATCTATTATTATTTAGATTTGTTGTCTATAAATTGAGTTTAGAGCAATAACTCATGTCAATTTTTTTCCCTAAAAATAGAATGTTCAGTCTTAAGCTATGTGGCACACCTAAGCTACAAGATATTCCCATATAGAAAAATTTGTAACCAAGGATACGAGTACTTACAAAGATCTGATCTACAAAATCTGATCTCATAGCCACATATCTGATATCCAAAAGCTACAGTACTTACAAAGGGCTTATCCATGCTTATGTGAAAGACTTCAAGAGAAAATTTGAATTGAAATTTCGTGCTACTCTTGGTGCATCCAATCTGAGTCGAAGATTTGTAAAGCTATAGAAAAATATTATTTCCTTTTGAAGCCACGGTTGATGAGCATATACAATAACTCTAAAAATGAAGAATTAGATCAAACTACTTTTCCAAGAAAGCTAAGCAATAATGACAACCCCTTGAATTTCACAACCAAGTTGTAAATTAATACTCCACCTTTAGCAAATGCAGATGATCATGAAGTCAGAGAAGGATTTGAAAAATGGAAATTTGTTCACAGTTGAGAATCATCTTGTGACAAATCAACTATAAACCTAGAAGACAATCGTGGACATAATTGTTACAAGACTAATTGATCTAACTTTAGAGAAGCTTTAAGGACAATGTCTAGCACATTTTCCAAGGAGATTAAGTAGATATATGGACTGTCTCTCTTGCACACTTTTTAAGGTCTGATATTTGAGCACTCCTTCAGTTGAAGGCCTAACTATAAAAAAACCAATCATATAGAAGAAGAAGGTACTCTAAAATTTGAGTATCTGAGTAACAAAACTCAGGAAATACCACCTCCATGATAGAGACAGTAGAAGATCAACCATATCTTAGATTAAACTTGACAGTGACAGCATATAAAAATAAGGTGATCATATGTGAATGAAAGTTGAATAACTCTAAATTTTGGAATCCCAAAAGACAACCCCGAGCATAGTATTTATGTGGCTTTGAATAGGGAATAACAAAAATATAGAGAAGACATAAAGTTGTTTGAAATAAATGATCTCCGAATTTGGGTAGTTGAAGTTTTTATATTGTGGATCTTCCTCGAATTTGAATTAAGTTGGCTTTGGTAATAAACCAGATGGGATTCATAATGTCTCTTTCAACAAGAAAATACTTTTTAGATGCATTTATTACACTTTGAGAAATGGAAAAAGTGCTATATCTGGTGATTCTTCATCTTATCGAAATGATACCCTATAATATATCCAAGCTTGTTGAAATTCATGGAAAAAGGTAATGTTGAGGGTTCAACACATGCGGTTCCAAACATGGCATGCAACAAGAAGGATAAAGAGGAAATTATAGTAGAAGTAACAATTGAAGCAAATGAAGTGAAGAAACTTGATTATGCATGGAGGATTTTCCTTGATGCATGCTTACTAAATTATTGTTGAAGCATTCCTTATAGAATTCATAAAGTGTACATGTTACTTGGATTCATGTGGAACAATTCTCAATTTCTATTTTTCCTCTGTATCAGTGATCGTAATAAATAGTCGTAGTTAAAGAGAAAGTTAGAATTCAGAGAATTGATGCAACATGAGAGGTATGGGTGGCGATATGTGTGCAAGGTTTTCATAATTGTTGTTTCCAACAGAGTTTTCTCCAGCAATTAAAACTAGAATTTGCATTAAATCAAGCAAACCTAGGTAATATTCAACCCTTAAGAGTGGTTAATTTGAAGTATTGTGCAAGTATTTGGGTAAAATATGTTGATGAAAAACAACCTTATTAATTCTGAGTACTTCTCATCATAAAACAAGGTGTGGCCAGACCTAAAAAATAAATCTGGATAAAATTTAGGGTTAGAGCTGTGTACCAAAGGGTAATTTTGAGCAGTAGGACGGCCTCTTTTAATTTTGGGAAATTAATACAACCCTTGAACAATAATTTTGTGTATGAACAATATCCCTAGAAAGGGTCGATTCACCTTTGTACACTTGTTTTCTATTGGAGGATGACCTCTCATTTTTTTTGTGGAACGTTTAACCTTCAAAGCATTATGTATAAGGCCAACACTTGTCCCTTCCAATGATTATTTGGTTCATATTCGAGTTTGGAGACCTTCTCTATGGAAAAGGAGAATTTTTAGAAATAATTTAAATACCTATATCATTAAGTGGGAGCTACAACATCCATTTGAGGTCTAAAATGAAGCATTCAATGGACCATTCAGTTAACTACTCAACAACAATGTCTATTTTCATTGGTTTCCTATTTCGGATTGTAATATGTCCCTAAAGCTCAACAAAAATTCTCAAATTGAAAAAATGAAAAGTTAAGGTTATACAATCGATGTTAAAAGAGGAAAATGAATTGAAGTAGGTTGAAGCAAGTTTGGAAGGTTGGTATGAGCATGAGGGTCATGGTTATCCAACAAAAGTTTCTAAGGCTAATATTGTTGCTTTGGAGTTGAAAAGGAGGAATATTTTGGATAAAAGGGAAGCGACATAGAGGTTGAGGACCACGGCTCTTTGGTTGTCTAAAGGAGATGAGAGCTCTAAAAAACTTCATCGATGCTAATCATTGAAAGAATATAATAACATTTAGAAAATTACAAAAAACCCAATGCGATAGAGGTGAACAAGCCTGAAAGCATTGCAATGTTGACAATAACACTTGTAACAAAGGACAAGATACAACATATGTACATGGACTGAAAAGAGCTAAACAAGATCACAATAAAAAACATGCATCCAATAGAAGAATTATAGACCTCTCTGGTACACCCACTGGACATTATAATATATAATTATTTTGCACTTATGAATATGTTTAAATTTCAATGTTGTTTTATACCCACATGGTCTATAGGACCTTTGCTTGTAACCAAAATTAAAAACATATTTAATCAGAATTTAATTGGAAGCATAAATAAGAATGTCACCTTTGAACAACTCTGTTATAAAATTTCCTGTTTCATCTAGATTTTTGTGATATAAAATACCTTGGACAAATTTATAGTTACATATGCTTTTGTGAGTATTTCTAATAGGATTTTAAGCCACATAATCTAGGAAGAAGTGTTTTTAATCCTCTATGGCTTGATTTATACAAATAATTGTCACTATTATAGAAACCTCGGAGTAAACAACTAGCAGGATTTCGTTAAACATGACCTAACAGGTAATAAGAAAATAGTTCATTAAACATGAATTAATAGGTAATAAGAAAACAATCACGTTCAAGAAATACTATAAAATAAGAGGACTAGTATTAGCTCGACACATAAGTAGATACATGTTATTCATATCATACAATTTTCAACAAGTAAAGTTTACAATTTATAGCATGAAAATTTATAAATAATGCCAAAACAAATGTGCACCAAGACCTAAAAAGTGCACCAGCAAAAATTAATAATACATTGAACACAACAGAGTAACAATGGTAACAAAAAACATATGTTTTCTTAGCAACACCAATCAAGGCAAGACATCCAAAAACAGGTTGAACACAACATAGTAACAATAGTAACAGGTTGAACACAACATAGTAGCAGTAGTAACTTGGCTTGTAGATATATTTTTGATATCTCATTTGCATTTGGAGTAAATGTTACTCTCTTGGATGCACAACTGTGTGTCATTTGATACATTGAGATTATGTTCACTGCTAGATGAAGCACACACAACACATTGTTGAAGTACCCACCTTCAAGATCATTCCTTCCAATCCCTTTAACTTGGATCTATGAATCATAACCCACGAGGATTGATGGACCACTATAAGGATGTAGGTCCAAGAAGGATTCTTGCATGAAAGGGAAGCGGCATAGAGGTTGAGGACCAGGGCTCTTTGGTTGTCTATAGGAGATGAGAGCTCTAAAAAAAATTCATCAATGCTAATCATCGAAAGAATATAATGGGCTGATGCACAATCATGGACTCCTTTAAAGACACTTTAGATGCCACATAATACTGGAATAAACGAAAAAATATGACTTTAGGTGACAATTAGGGGTAATTCCCTAACTTATTTGAAGATGAAGTAAAAAGAGAAAAGATAGGTAATTGAATCAGCTTTCATAATATATAGCATTTTTGCAGAGAAAATGTGTTTAAATGATTATAAAATTAGTTTTCGTGAAATTGGGTTTTCAAATTTTTAGCACATCTTAACATATATATTTGTGCAAGTGCAGGAATGTATGAGGTAAATGATGTCAATTTGGGATAAAATATTGTAGACATATAAAGGACATATGGGCCTAGTGCAACACTATTTATTCAGAATTTTTCATGAATTATTTTTATTATTATTAGTTATTGAAGTCACAAAATCTTGATATTAAAATGTTATGTGCAGGTGCAACACTTTAGGGGAAAAAATTAATGAAATCCTTGATTTCTAAATATAAGATCGTAGAGCTTGATCTCGTTTAGTGCACCATGTAGTTTTATTGGGAAATGGTGATGGAAATCAAAAGTTATATAACAAACAATTGATGTATCTATTTTCGAAAATTGACGCGTGTCATTTAGAAAAATAATTATAAATAAATAAAACATAGTTTTGAAGGAAAAAATTACATATTCAGAATCGTAAGATCGTACTCTACAATATTCTAGGTTTTCATAAAAAAATATTGTGTATGTCATAGCAAAACATGCCATCTAAACTGAGCATATTGACAGAGTTCTAAAAGACAAGCAATAGCCCTGGTTTATTTGTCCTAGCCAATAGGTTGGGTAGTCCGAAGCTATTTCCGAACATAATGCCAAACATTATTCCTGCCGATTTTTTTAATTTTAAAATAGAGCGTATGCATTATAACCCATATGCGTTATATCTTATTCATATCGCATATGTGATATGATAAAGCTATAACGCATATGCGGTTTTTCTTAACTAATTTGGTGCAAGAGTAAAAAAGAGAAATGACATCCTTATCCCATTATAATACCATTTAGACAACACTATGATGGACACAAATAATTCCTTTTTTTAACGGTGAACGAAGCCATAGGCTATGCATCCAAGAAATAGGGTGGTGAACAAAGCCATTGGCTGTGTATCCAAGAAAATAGGGCGGTGAACGAAGCCATGGGCCATGCGTCCAAGAAAATAGGGCGGTGAA
>LPNX010293709.1:42462-56476 GCA_001517045.1 Pseudotsuga menziesii
GGTCATCATCATCATCATCATCATCATCACCCTCATCCTCATCATCATCATCATGGTCATCATCATCATCATCATCATCATCACCCTCATCCTCATCATCATCATCATAGTCATCATCCTCCTCATCATCACCATCATCCTCCTTCATCATCATCATCATTGTTGATCGTCATCATCATCACTATCGTCATCATCATCATCATCATCATCACCATCATCATCCTCATCATCACCATCATCACCATCCTCATCATCATCATCATCACCACCATCATCATCCTCATCATCATCATCATCATCATCACCCTCATCCTCATCATCATCATCATGGTCATCATCATCATCATCATCATCACCCTCATCCTCATCATCATCATCATCATCATCATCATTGTTCATCATCATCATCGTCACCATCCTAATCATCGTCATCATCAACATCATCACCATCATCATCCTCATCCTCATCATGGTCATCATCATCATCACCCTCATCCTCATCATCACCATCATGGTCATCATCATTGTTCATCGTCGTCGTCATCATCATCATCATCATCATCACCATCATCATCCTCATCGTCACCATCGTCGTCGTCATCATCATCATCCTCATCATCACCATCGTCATCATCATCATCACCATCCTCATCATCATCATCATCATCATCATCACCCTCATCCTCATCATCACCGTCATGGTCATCATCATCATCACCCTCATGGACATCATCATCATCATAGTGATCATCCTCCTCATCATCACCATCATTGTTCATCATCATTGGCATCGTCATCGTCATCATCATCATCATCATCGTCATCATCACCACCCTCCTCCTCCTCCTCCTCCTCCTCATAATCATCACCCTCATCCTCATCATCATAGTCATCATCCCCATCATCATCATTATCATCACCATCATAGTCATCATCATCCTCATAATCATCGTCGTCATAGTCTTACTATTCGTTATAGAAATTTAACATATTTCAGTCCAAGTTTGAAATGCATTTGATATTTAATATTTTAATATTTCAGAAGCATAGATAAATGTAAATTTCATATTCAGTGAGCACTAAATCGCATATGCGATATATCCCATATGCACTAAATCGCATATTCGATATATCGCATATGCATTTTGGAGAACATGTAAAAAACCTGCCCGTTAATTAAAAAGCATTGTATCAATATTGCATATGCAATATATCGAAGGTGCGTTATATCGCATATGCGATATGTGTTGTATAAAAAATGTTGGGTTTACTATATCAAAAGACATAATTCATCTGAACCTGCGCACGGAGAACTGTTCAACGTGCAATTTAATCATCACTTACATAATTACATAGTTTTGTATAGGTTTGGGTGGATTTCAATGACGAATGTACGTAATAGAGGTCGAAAGTCAGCAACGAAGGTGCTTACACCGAAAGAAGCAGAAAATAAAAAAGAAGAAAAGAGAGAAGATTCAAGAAATCGTTGGCGTTCTTTAAATGAGCAAATAGTTCTCATTCCCCCTCAACAGATACCTGACGTAGAGGCTGAGGAAGATAATGCAACATTAAAGGAAGTTGGTTATACAGAAGTTGATATTATCGATTCATTAGTAAATGGACAGTCTTGTGAAGAGTTTAATAATTATGTTACTCCCGATGAAAATGTGACTTAGCAACAACCATGGTCGGTGGTTCAATCTCCTAATCGAAGTTGTCAGCCTGTAGTGGATGTAAATGTCACTCCAGCATTTCAAACGGAAACAAATTTTGCATCAAAACGAAAGAGAACTCCTCAACAAATACAAGTGGACGAGAGCGGATTGACTTCGATGGAAGGTAAGGTGGCTAAACGCACTATCATTCATCATTGTTCTCAAATAATGAAACAATATTGTGATAACAAATTCGAAGCCGGTAAATGCCAATTGTTTTTAGCTTTGCTTAAATCTAGAAATATGGCAACTGTTAGAAGAAATTTAGGCATAACAACAATGAAGAATATTGAATCAAGTAATCACATTGTTAAATCTCTTGTTGCTACATTCACATCGATTGGTAAAAAAACTCATTCACAAGACTGTAATGTGGTTCGTCTTGTATTGGTTGAATCAATTGTATGTAGATCCACAAGACAACATCATTTACTTAAATGCACATCACAAATTGTGCATTTACATCCAAAGACACTTAAAAAATATTCAGTAAGAAGAGACAACTTTGATGTAGAGGGACAAATGGAAACATTATGGGCATTTAGTGGTAGGTTGCCCCGCAAAGACATGAAGTTAGTCAAAGCAGTGAAGGGCCTAGTGCAAACGTTTTGGCATGATAACACTAGGCCTTCTTCTAACACGAAGGATGTGTTAAAACATTGTAGGGGTTCTAGAAACAATGAACCTCATGTTAAACATTATCTTGACATGACACAAACTCAACTATTTGAGATGTTTAAAGTTTCCCACGTAGAGCTAAGGCTCAGGCAAAGATCTTTTGAAAAATGCAAGCCTTGGTATGTTAGAATCAATACCATCTGGAACACTTGTTGTTGTAGATACCACATAGAGTTTGACCTATATTACCATACATTGCACATATACGTCATTTTTTGCATCCTAACCATGTGCAGGAATGCTCAAGTACAGTACCGCCAATGTCATCCCGAGATTTCATCCATAGCATAATGTGTCTGAGGCAAGATGGGCATACACATTACTTAAAACAATGTGTAGACAGTTCTTGCAACAATTGTGGTGGGCTATCATCATGGTTTGATTGCATCCATGAAAGTGAAGATAAAGCACTCAGGAATGCAATTGTCGAGAAGCAGAACTATCAGTATTAGACATATCAGCTACATGATGGCAAAGAAAGCAGGAAGATTAAATTGGTGACTTCACAGGTAAATTGTTGAATATTGACATATTAATATTCATGTACACATTTTTTTATGTGGTTTATTGACATATTAATATTCATGTACACATTTTTTTATGTGGTTTATTGACATATTAATATTCATGTACCAGGTGCGAGTATGTGATTTTATTATAGAGTTTCGTGGAAAGATCCAGCAGTACATTCAACATGTCGATATGGCACAGTGGCAAGATGAGCAATTCAGAATATGCCAGGACACCTTCCCTCTCAAAATAATACTATCAGTGGTTGACTTTGCGGAAAATTACACCCTACAACCACAAAATGAAATTCAAAGTCAATACTATCACTCAGAGGAAGTGAGCATAATGGTGCATATCATGTAAAGACTTGGGCAAGATAGCAATGAAGAGAAACGTGTGATACTGAAAGAAAGTCACATATACATAAGTGACGACCGGACACATGACATCCATTATGTGCAACATTGCTTTAAATTATTCTATGATCATGTGATAGCTATGGATATACTATTTTATCGTCATTTCATTTGGTCAGATGGTTATGCTAGACAGTTCAAGAATGCACGTGTATTTGAATGGTTGTGTTTGTTGCACATAAAATACAAGGTGCCACATGTATGGAACTACTTTGAAACTGGTCATGGAAAAGGAGAGCATGATGGTGCTGGTGCAAGCATTAGAACTGCCCTTCGAAGGGAAGAGATGAAGTTTACAGGTGCTCGCCTTCAAGACGCTGCATCTATAGTCGAATGGTGTGCATCTGTCATGGGAGAACAAGCAACAAGGAAACACTTAGTGCGAAGAATATTCTGGGAGATGACAAATGTGGACCGATCACAAACACATCAGGTGAACACAGTGCATGGAACTCAACAATTTCATTCAATGAGAAGCTCAGACAACTCGGCCCTACAAATTTGGACAAGAATGAAGGCTTGCTTTTGCAGTTCCTGTAGCATCGGTGAATGGGATGATTGTGAGGATACGGATACCGTTGATACATGGGATCGAGTGACACTTGGCACCAATTTCAACGGGGTTAATGAAAGAGACCATTTGGAAGATGATCAGACACATATTTCTATAGACTATGATCACATATCGGATCTCATACAAGTAGGTACATGAGTAGTACCTAAATAAGAAAATGCATTTATGTATTGTTTACTCAACCTATGTAGAATTTAATTTATGTAGAAATTAGAAATGCAAGACCTTATTTACAAAATGTATTGTTAACTCGACCTATTTCCTTTCACAGGTCAGATATATGCAATGGTTTCCCCAAAAAATAATGAATGGGGTTCTGACTATTGGTTGGCACGCTGCTTAGAGGGGAAACAAACCATTCTCAAACTTGTTACAGATGATGAAAATATTGAATTCCCAACTGGCTCGATGGTTATAAAAGGGGAGTACTTGACACTTGCAGCACAACAAAAAAGGAAGGGTGGGTATGTATACCAGGAGCTATTGTATACCACTTCACCAACCTAGTAGTTGGTATAAACATCAAGCTGTGTACACTTGGTCACAAAAATAGGTCACATGTACAATACTTGCTACCTCATATAGAGCACGAAAGATTGATGGACACCATCGCACCAGAGATGATCTGGATGGCCTACTTGTATGAGTGCATTATTAGGTGCGTTGTTTAACCTTTAAAGTGAATTCTAAAGCACAATTTCAATTATTTAGCCTTACTTTATTCCAAATGTAATAAACCTGTGATTGACATATACCATTCACAGACATAATATTTTTCAGAGGATATTGGACACTATAAACATGATCGTACAACCTCGGGTGAGTTATCTATAAATCATGTTTGCACATTTTCATTGGATTCTCTTTTCTTTCTTATGATGTTACTAATGTCTAGCCTTTCGCGTGCCTAGGATACAAACACCATCTATGGCACATTGGAGGCGCCAAGAATGTTATCTTTAGACACCAACAAATAGAGTTCAGAAAATAACAAGCTCTCGAGTTGCTGAAATTTACATTTCTTGATGTTTTTAGTTTAATATACATTTAATTACATTTCCATGTACAAATCGGAAACCAACTAGGATTTCATGAGCACCACTTTGCATGCTATCACTAGGGTTGACAAGTTATGAGATGGAACTAGGGTTTACTGAGAAATTTACAAGTTAAGAGAGGGAACTAGAAACACATGATCACCAATACTTGCATGCACCAACTAGGCTTTCATGAACACCAATTTGCATGCTATCACTAGGGTTGACGAATAATGAGATGGAACTAGGGTTTAGTGAGCAATTTACAAGTTAAGAGAGGGAAATAGAAACACATGGCCATGTACAAATCGGAAACCAACTAGGCTTTCATGAACACCAATTTGCATGCACCAACTAGGGTTGACAAGGTATGAGATGGAACTAGGGTTTAGTGAGCAATTTACAAGTTAAGAGAGGGAACTAGAAACACGTGGCCATGTACAAATCGGAAACCAACTAGGATTTCATGAACACCAATTTGCATGCTATCACTAGGGTTGACAAATAATGAGATGGAACCAGGGTTTAGTGAGCAATTTACTAGTTAAGAGAGGGAACTAGAAACACATGGCCATGTACAAATCGGAAACCAACTAGGCTTTCATGAACACCAATTTGCATGCACCAACTAGGGTTGACAAGGTATGAGATGGAACTAGGGTTTAGTGAGCAATTTACAAGTTAAGAGAGGGAACTAGAAACACATGGCCATGTACAAATCGGAAACCAACTAGGCTTTCATGAACACCAATTTGCATGCTATCACACATGATCATCAATACTTGCATGCACCAACTAGGATTTCATGAACACCAAAGTTAAGAGAGGGAACTAGAAACACATGGCCATGTACAAATCGGAAACCAACTAGGCTTTCATGAACACCAATTTCAATGCACAAACTAGGGTTGACAAGGTATGAGATGGAACTAAGGTTTAGTGAGCAATTTACAAGTTAAGAGAGGGAACTAGAAACACATGGCCATGTACAAATCGGAAACCAACTAGGCTTTTATGAACACCAATTTGCATGCTATCACTAGGGTTGACAAGGTATGAGATGGAACTAGGGTTTAGTGAGCAATTTACAAGTTAAGAGAGGGAACTAGAAACACATGATCATCAATACTTGCATGCACCAACTAGGATTTCATGAACACCAATTTGCATGCTATCACTAGGGTTGACAAATAATGAGATGGAACTAGGGTTTAGTGAGCAATTTACAAGTTAAGAGAGGGAACTAGAAACATATGATCACTAATACTTGCATGCACCAACTAGGCTTTCATGAACACCAATTTGCATGCACCAACTAGGGTTGACAAGGTATGAGATGGAACTAGGGTTTCATGAGCAGTTTGCAAGTTAAGAGAGGGAACTAGAAACACATGATCANCAGTTTGCAAGTTAAGAGAGTGAACTAGAAACACATGATCACCAATACTTGCATGCACCAACTAGGCTTTCATGAACACCAATTTGCATGCACCAACTAGGCTTTCATGAACACCAATTTGCATGCACCAACTAGGGTTGACAAGGTATGAGATGGAACTAGGGTTTCGTGAGAAATTTTCAAGTTAAGAGAGGGAACTAGAAACATATGGACATGTACAAATCGAAAACCAATTAGGATTTCATGAAAACCAATTTGCATGCTATCACTACGGTTGACAAATAATGAGATGGAACTAGGGTTTAATTCAAGAAATTTACAAGTTAAGAGAGGGAACTAGAAACACATGGCCATGTACAAATCGGAAACCAATTAGGCTTTCATGAACACCAATTTGCATGCTATCACTAGGGTTGACAAATAATGAGATGGAACTAGGGTTTAGTGAGCAATTTACAAGTTAAGAGAGGGAACTAGAAATTGGAAACCAACTAGGGTTAACAAATAATGAGATGGAACTAGGGTTTAGTGAGCAATTTACAATTTAAGAGAGGGAACTAGAAACATATGGACATGTACAAAATGGAAACCAACTAGGGTTTCATGAACACCAATTTGCATGCTATCACTAGGGTTGACAAGTTATGACATGGAACTATGGTTTAGTGACCTCTGTACAAGTTATGAGATGGAACTAGATACACATGGATGTATGTACATATTGAAAACCAACTAGGGTTTGTAGGGTATGATTTTAGTATTGTAGGGTATTGTAGGGTATGATGTATGTTAGTATGGTATGATGTTAGTATCATAGGGTATTGTAGGTTATGATATGGTATATATTACACATGCATGCATGACTTAGTGTTATGATGTTAGTGTATGGTATATTACAATGGTATGGTATGTTAGTATGGTATGATGTTAGTATGTTATGTTATGGTATGTTATTGTATGTTAGTATGGTATGATGTTAGTGTCATAGGGTGATATAGGGTATGTTATTGTATGTTAGTATGGTATGATGTTAGTATCATAGGGTATGATATGGTATATTACACATGCATGCATGACTTAGTGTTATGATGTTAGTGTATGTTATATTACAATGGTATGGTATGTTAGTATGGTATGATGTTAGGATGTTATGTTATGGTATGGTATTGTATGTTAGTATGGTATGATGTTAGTATCATAGGGTATTGTAGGGTATGTTATTGTATGTTAGAATGGTATGATGTTAGTATAATAGGGTATTGTAGGGTATGATATGGTATATATTACACATCCATGCATGACTTAGTGTTATGATTGTTAGTGTATGTAACTTAGTTAGTGTATGGTATGGTTATGATGTTAAAAAGTTGAGGATAGCCATAATGTTAAAAAGTTGATGAGTCATAAATCCTTCCTTTAAGTATTGGAAATTCATAAGTTAGCACACATGTGAACCACACATATCATTATATCACATAGGTGAACCAAACATATCATGTTCCAAGATCAATTCAACCATATCATGTTCCAAGATCAAGTCAACCATATATGTATAAATTTGAACCTTGCTTTATATTATATATGTATAGAAATAATGTTACAAAAAGTTGTCATGCCACATGGCCATAATACAAAATAGTGGATCAAAAAGTACATCTGTGTGTATATGAATAAAAAGTTACATTAGAGGAAATTTCAACTCAAAATGGGCCTTTTAACTTTTATTCAAATTCCATGTCATCATGTGTTAGTCAATTAATTTGCTTTAAATTTGAAATACCGTATAGGTCTTAAACACTTTTTTAATATAAATTTGGGGATAGGTATCATAAAAAAAAACTACTTTTTTTGTTTGTATTTTCAACATATTTCCCCGTGTTTTTACTCAAATTTCGATCGGGAGAGCTCGTTGGATGTGGAATTAAATTCCGCATCCAACGAGTACCCACTCGGCATACTTTTGATGGACCTCGCTACCCCAAAAACAAGAAATACCTAAAAAAACATGATGATGATGTCATCATCACATTTTTTCAGGTATTTCTTATTTTTGGGGTAGCGGGGTCCGTCAAAAGTATGTCGAGTGGGTATTCGTTGTCCAGGTACACAGGGTACTTCCAAAAGACTGAACACCTTTAGGAACCGCTTCACACAAATAGATCACAGATCAATACACCGATGTTTGTCACATGGTTAAAACCCTCGAGAGGGAAACAATCCACGGCCCCAGCCAAATAGCTACTTGGAGCAATTTATTATGCAAAAGAAAGAAAGTTACATGAGCTTCTCATAATCGATCAACTAGCTAGGGACCCTCTATGCTCTTTAAATAGAGATCATAAACCAATCGGGTGTTAAGCCACAGATCAATGGTAGGTATGATCTAAGAGAAGTTGAACCATCGGATCACTCTACATCTAGAACATATCGTGACTGTCGGATTAGAATATTTACAAATGCATACTAATGCATACTAAAGAAACACACTTTTACCTAACGGATATATTACACAATTTGATCTTAACTAACTCCTAAGTGTCTAAATATCCTAACATCCCCCCTTAAGAACAACTTGGGATAGGATTGAAGGATTTACAAAAGTGACACTATTAAGAGAAGGAAGGAGGCATTAGAGCCTATCCCCCCTTAAGGACACATTCCTGAACTCCTAACATAGACTAAAGCTTAGAAAACTTCGCTTTTGTAAGAGACTTGGTGAAGATGTCTGCAACTTGATTATCAATAGGGCAATAGAGCACTTCAATAACATGATCATGAACAAGATTTCTGATGAAGTGCATGTGTAGCTCAATGTGTTTGCTGCACTGATGTAGAACTGGATCTTTAGCAAGATTGATGGCACTTTGATTGTCGCACCATGTTGGGAAATAGGGCAGACC
This sequence comes from Pseudotsuga menziesii, assembly GCA_001517045.1. Classification (NCBI taxonomy): domain Eukaryota; kingdom Viridiplantae; phylum Streptophyta; class Pinopsida; order Pinales; family Pinaceae; genus Pseudotsuga; species Pseudotsuga menziesii. The sequence continues at coordinate 51,692 of LPNX010293709.1, forward strand.
CGAGTTAATTCTTATGCGTCGCACCAAAAAAAGACCCACCGTGTTGGCCCTTTCGGCAACAACCTGCGCGCAGGTTGCAGTCTCACCCGAAACAACAATGGGGTGCCGCAGAATCAGGTTTCTGCATGCAGAGAGGGGTATTACTGTACCTTAGCCTTTAAAAGCAATTATTAATCAACACTTGTAAATTTATCATTCATTCACATATGACTTCGCAGCACAACAAACAAACTAAACTTTCATAACCCACTACGGGGAATTCACAGCGAAGCTTATTACTAGCAGTGATCTTATGTTATCAGATGTATTCAGTTTAATGCATGAAAATAATAGAAGCAAAAACAACACAATAAAACCACGACACCAAATATAACGTGGTTCACCCCCAGTGTAGGGGCTACGTCCACAAACTGCGTTTTATTCCTCTTTCCTCAAAACCACAGTTGATCTGCGCACTCAGCTGCAGATCCCTTCAGTCCTTAACAGCCGCGCACATAGCAATAGGCTTCTGCGCACACAGTTGCAGATCTTTCTTCCTTTTCTTACAAAAAACCCTCTGTGCACACAGCTGCAGAGGTCCTCCACGCACACAGCTGGGACTTATCCTTTCCTTACAAAAACCAACCTTACTTCGCCTTATCTTTCTTTTCATCAAAAAGCCTAACCTTTCTTCTTTACACCGGCGCTTTTATACTGCGCATTTTTACAAAACCATGGTCTTAAACCATGGGCACCCAAAAACCCTAAACCCTGGATTTAAACCACGGGTTTATTACAAAGCAGAGGGTTTTGACTTACCCTGACACCCCTAAGACTATTTTGGCCCATAGCTCCGCTTACAAATTTTCTAATTAACCGCGGAGTTACCCAACATGGAGTATGTGCCCCAACAGGCCCCTAAGACTCACTAGTGGCCCGTCCCGGGACACTCTTCAGCTTCTCTGGTGGCAGAATTTTGCTGATGAGACATAATGTACTGCTTGGTGAAGCTCTCCATGCTGCTGCCGGCTGCATACTTCTGTCCTTTGCAGCAGTTTTACTGATGAAAGCCGTCGTGACCACCTGCAACACCATCCTGTTCTGTGATGGCCGATACTTGACCATCCATGACTTTGGGGTCCCCTGGAATTGCGTGTCCCACCGCGGGAGGAGCCTAGCTGGCGTGGTTCTGTTACACCAAAAGACGGCTTGGGGGGATTTCCCAGAGTCTTTCTGTGAGGCCTCACGCCCTTGGTTGCTCTACGTTAGAGCAAACTCCTGGCTGTCTTTGCAAATTTAGAGCAAACTCCTGCCTGTCGATGTACTTAGCCAAGCATAACTGTGTTAACGGTGTAGTTAGAAGGTGCTGCAGACCTCTGTCCCTTACTTCCCGTACTAGCGTCTGAACATTACAGTCGTTCGACATAGTTCGGGCTGAATATGTCACGGATGTGCTTCAGGTAGAAATTACGAGTCGAGATAGCTCCTTATAAAATCTCAATGCTGAATTTGGCATCATGGTGTAGACATGATACCAAATCTGACGACGTTTCGGGAATCTGCTCCACACAGCGCCGGATTTTTCCCAAAATCTCATTATGACCAGTAATGAGAGCAACGCTCGTGCTAGCGCCGCCGAATGCAGTATGTCCCATCCGTCACATTTTGGGTTGCAACACACCTTGACAATTTTCGACTTCGACACAACCTGACCCTGCGACCTACGACCAGCTTGTTACTTCGCATTCTGTGGACAAAACAGACTACATAGTGCAACGAGCATGTTACTTATTTAGTTGGAGCTATCTCCTAATCTGAGTACCTGGCCTGTCTATGTACTTTTTTAAACGGCTCCCGTTTATCATAGAGGCGAAAAGCTCACCATTTAACTTGGCTAGCTGAACTGCGCCCCCGTCAATAACTTTCTGTACTACATACGGTCCTTTCCAATGTGTTTTAAACTTTTCGGGGAACTTCATGAATCTGCTGTCATAAAGGAGCACAAGATCACTCTGCTGAAAATGTTTCATCTTGATGTGCCTGTCGTGCCACGCTTTTTCTCGAGATTTCTACACCTGTTGCTGGAAGCCTGCGACAAGTCTATCCTCCTCAAGTTCTAATATCTGCTTCAGTCTTTCTGTGATTATGGCGGGGTCATCCATCTCGGTGAAAGCAGAGATCCAGAGGCTGGGAACAATATATTCCATGGGCATGACAGCTTCTTGTCCATAAACTAGTCGAAAGGGTGTATGGCCTGTCAACTTCTTGCAAGTAGTTCTGTAAGCCCATAGTACCGCTGGAATTCGAAGATCCCAATCATTCCTGTTAGCATTACAAACCTTTGTCAAGGCATGCTCAAGGATTTTGTTAAAAGCTTCGACAGTCCCATTTGCTTGTGGGTGATATGCGGTACTCTTTTGATGATAAACTTGAAATTCTTCGGTCAATACTTCAATAGTCTTGTTTAGGAAATGTGACCCTTGATCACTCATAAGAACTTTGGGACACCCAAATCTGGATAAGATGTTGTCGAAGATAAACTTCGTAGCGGTAGCAGCACTACAGGTCTTGACGGGTTGAGATTCAGCCCAACGGGTAAGATAATCAGTTGCTGTAATGATGTATCGGGCTCCTGACTTTTTCGCAGGGGGGTTGATGGGACCAACAAAGTCAATGGCCCATTTGTCGAAGGCCTGTAATGTTATTTGCAGAGCTAGGGGCATTATATCCCTCCTAGACGGTTTACCTGTCCTCTGACAAATGTCGCAGCTGTGGCAGTATTCTCTTGCATCTTTGTGAAGTGTGGGCCACCATAAGCCAGCTGTCAAGATCTTCTGCGCTGTTGCTTTTCCTGCATAGTGAACGCCTGCTGCGCCAGAGTGTGCTTCTGCCAATATTAGAGTTTTTTCGTGTTCCAAGACACATCTGCGTAATATCTCATCCGGTCCCATCTTATACAGATGTCCTGCTATTAAAGTGAAGTCCGCGGCTCGAACCACCAGCTGCTTCTTCTGTTGTGTGGTCATCTCTGCGGGGGGGATACCTGTAGACAAATATTGAGCAATATCCTGGAAATAGTCATCAACTATCTGTATAGCAAATAATTGTGCATCGGGGAGGCCTTCGTCCATATTGGTAGGTTCCTCGCCTGACTCGAGCCTCGATAAGTGGTCAGGTCCTAGGTTAAGTCGTCCAGGCTTAACAATGATCTCAAAATCATATTCTTGGAATATAATTAACCATCTACATATTCTTCCTCCTAGCACAGGTTTGTTGACTAAGTACTTCAGATTAGAATGGTCAGTAAACATCTTAAAATGAGAACCTAGAAGATAATGCCGAAATTTTTGTAATGCATATACCATAGCAAGACCTTCACGTTCTGTCGTAGTATAATTTTTCTCCGCTGTAGACAACTTCCTGCTGGCAAAAGAGATAGGGTGATCGATATTACCTGCGCCTGGTTGAGCGAGCACAGTACCTAAAGCAATAGAGGATGCATCCACATGCACATGAAATTCCTTGTTCCAGTCAGGGAATACAAGGATAGGGGCGGTGACCATTTTTTCTTTCAGAATGCTGAGGCTTGCTTGGCATTCTGGAGTCCATTCGAACCTGATATCTTTCTTTAGTTGCCTTTCCATTGGGGCGGTAATCTTGGCATATCCTTGGATAAATTTCCTATAGTAGCCGGTGTGACCAAGCGTTGTTCGAAGTTGTTTGATGGATTTTGGAGGTGGCAGGTTTACAATAATAGCGATCTTCGCAGGGTCCATCATCAATCCCTGCTTGCATACCACATGACCAAGTAGAATGCCAAAAGGCGCACAGAAAATGCACTTTTTTAAATTCAAGGAGATTTGGTGTTGTCTGCATTTATCCAACATAAGTCTCAAACTAGTTATATGGTCTTTTACTAGCCCAAAAATAGTCCAGTCATCAAAATAAACTTCTAAAAATTTATGTATGTATTCCTTAAAGGCGGAGATGACTACTCGGGAAAATATGGCAGGTGCATTCTTCAACCCGAAGGGCATGACAGTATACCGGAAGGAACCCATTTCGGTAGCAAAGGTTGTCTTGTGTCGGTCCTCTGGAGCAATTCGGATCTAATGGTAGCCCGAAAAACCATCGGTAAAAGAGTATATTTCTTGGCCTCCGACATTGTCGAGCACTTCATCTGTAAAGGGAGTGGGGAAAGGGTCGTGCAGACAGGCATCATTGAGTTTCCTTAGATCGACACAGATTCGGATTTCACCCTTAGTCTTCTTCTCCTGGATGACCATAGGGCTGACCCACTCAGATTCTTCAACAGGTTCAATTATTCCTGCAGCAAGCATATTTTCCAACTCTAGCTTAACCTTTTCCTTGTATTTTGGATTCAGTCTATAGGGGCGCTGCTTCACCGGCTTGGCATCAGGCTTCAGGGGGATCTTCATTACTCCGATATCTCCCAAGATACCTTTCATTTCAGAGAACTTTGTCGGAAACAAATCTTGGTATTCATGGAGCAGTTGAGTTACCTTTCTTACCATCTCGTCGTCCCAATAGTCGCCAATGGTAGCAAACTTAGGCTGTGCCTCGGATCCAATGTTAACTGTGCGCGTCTTCAAGGGCTGTGTCACTTCGGGAACTTCGACTGCCGGTCCATGCACGTCACAATATCCTTCTGACTCTGGGATATCAAGACGGCACGGGTCCCCTTCTTCGTCAACTGTGAAATTATAACATTCTACTGCGAAGGCTTCTTGCGTGGCCCAATCAGGATGATTTTCAGTCACTTCTTGATCGTTAAATACCTTAGTA
>LPNX010293718.1:0-31328 GCA_001517045.1 Pseudotsuga menziesii
TCGAATTGGAGCATTTTTCAGCATATGGAAGGTCAAGGATCGTAACCACCGTGACTTGGCATGGAAAATCTGAAACATTTTTAATCTTGAGTACAAAACCTGATGTATGTGAGGTATAATGGTGCAATATGCGTATACACAAGTTGCATAATTGTTCACTCGAGTGTATCTTCAAAAATGAATTTTTAAGGGTTCCAGTGAAGCATTAGGAATATACTGAGCAAGGGGGATATAGTGAGTTTGCACAGGGACAAAGGAAGACCATCAAGGCACGATGCATAAGGTGTGACACATCATGCTATAATAAATACCCCCTAATGTGTGAGCTCAGAGGGATACACACGATGGTCGAAATACATTATAATAATCCTAGAAGTGGAGTAGTGAAGACCCAACTGAAATAACTAGCCACTGATCAACATAATACAATAATGACTATGAATAAACAACTGTAGATTTGAAGTATATACAACAGTGCCGAGTACATATACATAAAATGGCCATGAATAAGCATAACGGACATATGTCAGAAGTGGTCAGAACCACGTACAATATATATTGGCGTCTGGTCCCCATGTTGGCAGGGGTTTTGGGGTAAGTGAGTTGGTCAACACCGCGGAGGCTGCGCAAGCTCATGCGACACCGCGCAAGGCAAAGACAACGTGATGGGCAGAAAACAAACCGTTTTTGAATATTTTATGCATCTTTTTGTATCGCTTGACCACATTTTGTGGATATAGGTCATTAGTGGTTAAATCAGTTAGGAGTTAGTTATAAGTGGACCTTAAATGTAAAGGCGCAAGCCTATATATAGAATTGGAATTGCATAAGTTGATATACAGAAGTGAGAAGTGATAGTAGAGAGAAATTGAGAGATTGAATCTTTTGTTATCTGCATGCGACCTTGTGGGTCGATCTTTATCTTGCTATGGAGAAAGACAGTTGTTGTTTTGGATCTGTTGCATAGAAAGTAATATGATATGACAGATGTTGAACTGAACTACTGTTGTCTTCTATCTTTTTCTGTCTTTATGTACTGCGATGGCAATGTTTGATGATTCTATTTTATGGATGGAGAATAAAATACTGCTACGATGAATGAATGAATGATGCAAACTGTCAGATCTGTGGTTGTAATGGTAGATCTGTAATGAATGTTGCGATATCTCATAAATGGTTCTGCTAGATATGATAGTTATGCTGATAAATTGTTGATGCCCTGATCCTCCTCCTTACTACCGGAAACTTGGTTCCGACAGCTCTCCCTCGAACATCTCGGGTGAGACTTCATCCACTTTGCGGGTGTTGCTGGGTAGGGTAAAACCTCTCTGGGTCAGTGCTCAGGGAATTGGGTGTTGACAAAATGGGGACCCCTGTCAACGAGGATTTATTGGTGGGTTCAGGACAAAAAATGGTTTAGTTGTCGGGACCTGTTTGCAACTGAAGAGGAGGATATGTTATGGCATTCGATGAAACCAGAGATCCAAGATTGGTTTGACCTAAGACTGCGGGAGTTCGCTGAAGCCAAGAACAAAAACCCAAAGTTGATGACAAATGCATGGTTGGCAAGGTACATTCATGACAATCCTCAAGAATGGTTTTTTTATGAGTTTCCCATCATACTCTACGAGTGGCTGGCGCGATTCACCTACAAGAAGCGATGGTTGGCAAGGTACATTCATGACGATCCTCAAGAATGGTTTTTTTATGAGTTTCCCATCATACTCTACGAGTGGCTGGCGCGATTCACCTACAAGAAGCGCAACTTCCAGAGAGGAGACCTGACATCCTGAACCCTTGAGCTAATTCAAGAACTCCAAGAAATTGACAATAAGGCGTCATGGGCTGTTGGAGATTGTTTGGATAGTATTCTGGAAGGATACATCACTAAGTTCGCAGTTGACACCAACAAATCATAAGTTCTTACTATCTTTGCAACTATCAATCAAGATGCTTGTTTGTGAAAAGGGCATACTAAAGATGCACCTTGAGTATTAAGACGCTAGTGTGCAGAGGATGTGAACACCGCGATAGAGGGGGGTGATGAATGGAAAGATAAGGGGTAGATGGGTGTGAGTTTCGATGAGACTATGAGGGTAGCTGAGGAAGAGAGTGGTTGTACAAGGGGAGGAGCGAGATTTCGAGCATAGAAGAGGCAGAGGACAGAGGAAGGTCCTACTCCAATCGAAATGCAAGACCGTGAAGGACAACCACATGGGATGAAGCGGCTCTACAATGACAAAGAGGACGAGCAGACCCAGGCTACTACTAGGGTAGAAGCAAGGTCAAACCCTGGTAGCAACATGTCCACACCTCCGCACATTACTCCACCATCAGGAAAATATACCTCCACATCGACATGTCCAACATGCCAAGCAACATCTAGTAGTAAGGCAGTGTCTACATGAAGAAGGTATAAGATGGCGGGAGATGATATGAAGCTGCCTATGTTCCATGGAAACGACATTGATGACCTAGACCAGTATTGGTCCTTATGTGAGGCAGTATGGACTATCAGATAGACTACCGATGAGGATGTAAAGAAAGGCCAGTTAGCAACCACCCTTCAGGGTCGTGCGCTTGATTGGTACATGAGATTCATACAGGTCCTGCAGGGGATTGCGAAGAAGACTTTGGATGAGATTCGGAAGGGACTACTCAAAGAATTCAAGAAACCAAAATCGGAAGCACAGTACATTATAGAGCTAAAGAAATCAAACAATTCCATAATGAGGTGGTTTGGGACTTTGATTAGAGGTTTAAGACACTGATGGCACGGGTTAGCTTTGATATGAGTGACATCCAACACAAGGAATGCTTCATTGCGACATTGGTCCCTCATATTCGACATCCGTTGATGTAGCAAAATATCGCAACATAGAGCGAGGCTATGGAACTTACAATAAAGCTGGAGGCCACATGTCGGAGAAATTGCTGTTAGCATGAACCAAATCCAGGCACAGCTGGCAAACTTGACACTTCAATTATAGGATATCAAGAAGAAGAAAGATGAACATGATGACTTGTGGTGCACTCGGTGTCATGTGGATGGACACACGAAAGATACCTGTCCTTCTTTCCGGAATTATCTACTCTCAGTAGCGCCGAATCCATTGAGTTGCGATGCTGTACCGTGGTGTCACATATGTCAAGTATATGGGAATTGACATGAAAAGTGTACCTACATGCAGAAAATGGTTACAAATCCAGCAAGCTTATATTGTACCTTTCGTCGCTCAGTTGGGCACGAGGATAAGGATTGTCGAGCTTATGATCTGCTTTAAGAGCGGACATATGATTTGTACTTCATGAAAGGTGAAGATCCTCGCATGGTGCCACAACCACTGGTGATACAGTCACCACCTCAAGTCCAGTATACGCTGCCACCACTGATGCAGTTTATCTTGTCGCAACCACAGACGGAGGTTACGCCATAGCCATAGTTTGCGCTATGACTGCAGTACACCTAGACCCTAATGGCTCTGCCACAGCCGCAGTATATCCAAGCAATGCACTACGTTCAGCAACAGTTGAATCCCCTGCAATAGCAACTAACGCGACCCCAGTATCAGCAGCAGGTAACCGCAATATCAACAACAAGGAGGATTCCATGGAGGATTTAGGGGAAGGGGAGGTTTCGCCCGTGGAGGAGGATGAGGTTGTGCATCAATCCAGTGTCACAATTGTGGGACATTTGGCCACTATTAGAGGGATTGTCCCCATTTGCAATGTGTATACTATGCAGTGAATGATCATACTATTGAAAATTGCCCTTAGTTAATTGCGATATGGCAGGCCAACAACATTCCTTTATTACATAACCAATACTATTTCCAGGCCCAGAATCAGATACAAAACCAACAACAACTACAGAATCAAGGTCAGCCCCAAATCCCAGTCCAAAATCAGACTATCGATCAGCCTATGAATCCACCAGTGAACTAGAATCCACCTCTGAATCAACCTCCATTGCAGAACCAGAATCAAGGATCGACGGTTGCGACCATTCTAGCAGAGCCACGAACATAGGATTTTGATGTTGGGATCATTACTCGAGGAGGCATGATGACTAGAGAAGATGGACCACAACCACAAGTGTGATTGGCTGGAAAGAAGAAAGCACAGTTTGATATCACAACCAAGAGAGATATCTTTTTTGAAGCTCGCGAGGCGCTTGGAAGAAATCCTGGTAAGGCACCTATTTTTGGCATGCCTTCTCTTTTTTATTCTTCATTAAAAGCTGAACCATTGTGATAGTATGCTACCTTACAACAGTTCTTCGAGAGTTGTTTATCACTGGCAAGAGATACCGATGCCCTGGTTGAGATCAAGAGGTTGTTGCACCATCCAGATAGAGAGTTGTAGGACTGTTTGTTGAATTCTTTACAGAAGAAAAAGATGGGCAAGGAAATGCGGATGAACATCCAGATAGGGGACTACGAAGTCGATTCAGTTATTATGGATCTTGGGTGAGATGTGAATATCCTGGCGAAATAGACGTGGCAGAAGATGGGGGAGCCGAAACTTGGCTGGTCCCCAGTGTAGCTGATATTGGCTAACCAAGCCAAAGTTCAACCAATCGACTGTGTGTTGAATCTGGTTGTAGATGTCAAAGGCATGAGGACTCATGCTGATTTCGATGTAATTAAAGTTGTTGATGGAGGGGGATCCTATCCTGCACTCCTAGGAATTGGATGGGCCAATGACAGCATGGCTATGATAAAATTTAAGAAGTGGTTGATGACGTTTAAGAACTAGGATATCCGAGTCATTGCCCCTATGGGTCCTAATGAAGGAAGGCGATATATTGAACCTGTCAAACACAAAGTTGTTAGAGGATGGGATCGCATTTACAATATTTCTGAAGACTATATCCACCCTGCTGCTAACGGAGAACTAGGGTGACGTGGCGCTAGCTCTGCATCCTCTGATTCTGACGATGCATTAGAAAATTGGCAAAACTAGCTACATGACGTATCACTCAGAAAATGTGGGTTGATCACGCAGTCCTTACGCCATGTCGTGACTGAGTTCATTGAGTTTCCAATATTTGAAGTACTACCAAAACTATCTAGGTTCCTCAAGCAGTTTGAAGTGAAGGTATCTGAGCCTCAGCGTTTGTTGGCATTACGAGAAGCATTGAATGCTACTCCAGCACATTGGTGGGCATTTCATAAGGAGACCATTCATGAATGGGCACAGTGTCGATGGTTGATGACTGTGCGCTTTGGAGATATGGAGGTATATCACACAAGGAGATATGATGGACATAATAACCCTTGTAGTCATCTGAGGGAATGCCAGACGTTGTGGGCATCGCGACCCAAGGATGAGTGGGTCCATGCTTTTATTCACATATTGGATGAAATGACAAGGTCTTTGTACGTATCAGTAAAGACTCTTATGTGTATTTGAAAGACTGAATTATGAATATATGCTCTATATGCCCTTTAGTTCATTCTCTGGCTTCATTTATAACTTGTTTTAGTTACTTAGTTGGTAATTTCATTGCTTGTTTAAAGTTTTTNTTTTGTACGTATCAGTAAAGACTCTTATGTGTATTTGAAAGACAGAATTATGAATATATGCTCTATATGCCCTTTAGTTCATTCTCTGGCTTCATTTATAACTTGTTTTAGTTACTTAGTTGGTAATTTCATTGCTTGTTTAAAGTTTTTATACTTGGAATGCTTGCCATCTGTGGGTGAATCTCAGTATTGTTTTCTGTTGGATTATGGTTATTATGTTATGCATCTCAACCCTTCTATGCTCATGATTTAGTGTTTATTTGGATTTATGAATGTATGCCCTCTTGTCTTCAAACTGCTCAACCAAAAAAAACCTTGAAAACCCTAAAAACCCTATTTTGTTTGATTGAGATTATTGAGATTGTGTTGGCTTGTTCTCTTGTAGTCTGGGAACAATTTCTGGCATAAACATCTTTGGCGCCATTGCTGGGGAATGAAGTTGAAAACATATTTTTTCCCTGGGATACTTATCATTTCACTGGTATTAAGAGGTGAACTTAAACCAACAAATCTTAAAGACTACTTTTCACCAGTTTGTCACTGTGGCTACTAAGGGAATTGGAACAAGAAACATACCTAGTTCACCTTTGCAGTTGGGTGTTTCAGACCCAGAATAGATACTGAAAACAACTAGGAAGATTAGAAGGTCTCAGTCATCACCAGCCCTATGTAACCCCGATCAGTTGGATAGTTCATCACCTTTATCTGTTTTGAAAAAAGAAGAAGAAAATTCACCTTGGTTGAAGCCTATAATTCCTGTCAGTAACTTTCAAGTTTTCACTGATCCTCAATCCTTCAAAAAGGAAAAAACAGTATCTCCTGGTAAAATTCCTCTATTTCATCTTAAAGTTGGTAAAACCCCATTTCAGCCAAGTTCCAGTCAAATCTCTCCATCACTAAAGTCAGTCAACCTTAGAATGGCAGCCCAAAATCAGCCAGTAGATATGATGGACCGAATGGTTGCATCTAGGTATGCACTCTTAGTTTTGCCTCAGCCTTTGAGTGCACTTCCTGGAGGTGATTATCAGAAATACCTGCCTAGGTTTAATGGACAGGGTGAAACTATAGCTGAGAAACACTGTGAATCCTTTCTCAGTTATGCTGATAACCAGAATATTGAAGCTAAGGATGTATGGATGAGGATGTTTGTGCAGAGCCTTGATGGAGATGTCAGAAAATGGTTTAGGGAGTTGCCTGCAAATTCTATCACTATCATAGAAGAGCTTCAGGACCTCTTCATGAGACAATGGGGTGACACCAAAGATCATACTTATTATATAACTGAGTTTGGAGCCCTTAAGAGAAAGAAGGATGAAACCTTCACAGATTTTTCAAAGAGATTCAATAAAATGTATGGCAGAATTCCTGCAGAGATTAAACCTTCAAAAACATCTGCAAAACTCACATATGCAAATGCTTTTGACCATGAATTTTCCTTACTACTAAGAGAAAGAAGACCCGTTTCTTTACTGAACATGCAGGATGCACCATTAGAGGTGGAGTCCAATATATTGGCTTCCAATAGATTGAAGAAGGAAACAACTCATCAGATATATGACAGGAAAGGTAAGAAGGAAGTAGCTCCAGGGGTTTCAACATCCCATTCTGTAGAAGGTAAAATTGATGAGATGGCCAAGCTAGTTAATATCTTGACTGCAAAATTAAACAAGTTAGAACTAGAAAGGAATTCAAACAAACCTGTCCAAGAAGGTGAAAGAAACCCTAACAATCAAAACCAATTCAGAAGACAGTTTGCTCCTCATTTCATACCTAGAGAACGAAGAAACAATGATATACAGTGAGAAAGGAGAGAGACCGAGGATCAAAGGGTCCCCCCCCCCTCTTCAGAACAATGTTGTTGATGAAGAAGAAATTGAAGAGGAAGTGTTATTTGAAGACATAGATCAAGATATGAACTATTTTGGAGAACAGTTGACTGAGGGTTTTGTCACTGAAGAAGAATTTTTAAATGCAGAATACTATGATGCTGATATGTTTGAAACAGAAGATGACTTAAATCTGAAGATGACTGTTGTAATTGTTGATGCCTATCAGAATGAACCAAAGAAAACTTTGAATTTGAGGTTAGGCCCAAAACAAGTAGTTCAAAACCCAAAGAAGAAGGTAATTGTACCTACTAAACAACAATTTGATCTTGTGTCAGAGAAAAAACAAATTCAGGATAAGCAAAAGAAGAATATGGAAGTTGAAGAGCCAAATAAAGCTGTGCAGAATTTTAATCTGGAAAATGAATTAGGCAAAATAAAGATTCCTATGCCTTTTACTAAATTAATGAAGAATCCTTCTTACAAAGAATCAGTTCTTAAAATGATTGGTTCAGCAAACAGTTAGCCTCTTTCTACAAGAAGAAAATCCTAAAATCTTTATTGGACTAGCTCTGTCTGAAAAAACTAAGAATGAAGCAAGTGCTTCACCTCCATTTTACATTACACTGACTATCCATGAACAAATGATACATAACTGTCTTTTAGATTCAGGAGCATCACATAACCTAATGCCAAAGGCTATCATGGAGACTTTAGGTTTGAGTATAACAAAACCCTACCATGATCTGTATGCTTTTGATTCACATGCTGTAAAATGTTTGGGTGTGATTAAATATATGGTTGTCAGTTTGGCTCAGTTACCAATGAAGAGTGTGATTATGGATGTGGTAGTAGCATATATTACACCTAAATTTGGATTACTTCTCTCTAGGTCTTGGGCAAAGAAAGTTGGTGGAACTTTACAAATGGATTTAACATATGTTACTATTCCTGTGTTTGGAGGAGAAACAAAAGGCTATCATAGAGAGCTTCAATTTTCCTATATCGTGACAGATGACAAGAACCCTACAAACCATCCCCTGTATGTTGTTGATAAAGATTTGGGTACTTGTATGTTACATTTTAGCGATGACGATAATACTGCTGGTTTGTTACAGGTTGAAAAGGAACAACCAGTTAAATGCAGTAAGGAACAAGAAGATGAGCTTTGGCAGTTATACTTTGATGGATCATCTTGTAAAGAAGGTGTTGGAGCAGGGGTTCTTCTCATATCTCCTGGTGGTGAAACAGTAAAGCTGATGTATAAATTAGAATTTATTACTACCAATAATACTGCTGAATATGAAGCTTTGCTGTTAGGTTTGAAGGCTGCTAAAGATTTAGGAATTTAGCAGATTTCTGTATATGGCAACTCTGAGTTGGTTGTTCAGCAGGTGAGGAACAACTATCAAGTGAAACAAGATTTGCTCAAAGTCTACTGAAATGAGGTATGGGATATGATTGACAATTATTTTGTAGCTTTTAACATTACCTATATTCCTAGGGATCATAATCAGACTGCTGATTCATTGGCCTTAGCAGCCACACATTTTAGAATTCCCAAAACCACACAGTTGAAGTGTCCTATTGAGGTTAGGTACAGACCTTCTGTACCTGATAATGTAAAGCAGCGGAGAGTGTTTGAAGACGACATTGAAATTAAAAGATTTTTGGAGCTTACACATGAGTTTTCTAATTCCCTAATTGATCAAGAAGAATATGATGAGGATGAAGATGTTGAAGAGATTGCTAAAAATGAAATTGCTTGCCACAAGATTATTGAACTAAAAGGTAATTTCATCCCAAAAGGTTTGGTGCCTTTAGAAAGGATATTTTCAAAAGATGATACACCTTTAAAACCTGTTGTACAATCTTCAGAAGAGAATGTGGTGGATTGCAACATTGGTACTACAGAACATCCTAGAATGGTGAAGATTTCAAAAGCACTCACAGCAGAACAGAGAAACAGGTACATTAAGTTGTTAACGGAGCATGTTGATGTATTGGCATGGTCTTATGAAGAATTGAGAACATATGATACTGGGATTATACAACATAAAGTTCCCTTAAAACCGAATGTTAAACCTTTTCGACAGAATTGAGGAGGATTAATCCAGCTTTGTTTCTTGTTATTGAAAAAGAAGTTAAGAAGTTATTAGATGCCAAGATCATTGTTCCTCTCAGGTACTCTTCATGGGTTGCTAATCTAGTTCCTGTCAGGAAAAAGAATGGGGAAATCAGACAGTGTGTTGACTTTAGAAATTTGAATAGGTCTTCACTAAAGAATAATTATCCTCTACCTAAAATAGAACAAATATTGCAGAAGGTTGTTGGGGCACAAAGGATTTCTATGGTTGATTGCTTTTCAGGATACAATCAAATTTCTATGCATCTTGATGATAAAGAAAAAACATCTTTTACTACTCCCTCGGGAACTTTCATGTATGATAAAAATGCCTTTTGGTTTAATGAATGCTGGAGCAACTTTTCAAAGAGCTATGGATATAGCCTTTGTTGGGGAAAAATACAAGTTTGTAGTAATTTACTTAGATGATATTACTGTATTTTCACAATCAGCTGATGAACATCTAAAACATTTGAAACAAACTTTTCTAAAATGCAGAAAATATGGTTTATCCTTGAATCCAAAGAAGTCACACTTTGTTGTACAGGAAGGCAAATTATTGGGTCATTTAGTTTCAACTGATGGTATAAGGATCGACCCAGAAAGGGTGAAAACAATATTGAAGATAAGTCTGCCAAGGAGTAAAAAAGATGTCCAATCTTTCATTGGTAAAATCAACTTTCTGCTTTGGTTTATACCAAATTTTGTTGAGACTATCAAATAGATTGCAACCGTGCTGAAGAAGGATCAAGAAGTCAAGTGGACTACAGAAGCAAAGAACTCATTTGAAAAAATTAAGATGGCTCTTACCGAAGCTCCAGTATTAGAAAGTCCAGATTTTACCTGGGAATTTCTAACCTTTTCCTTTGCATCTGAAGATACATTGGCTGTTGTTTTGTTACAGAAGAATAAGGATGGTCTTGAACAGCCTATTGAATTCTTTAGCAAAACTCTCAGAGATTCTGAATTAAAATACAACATCTTAGAAAAACAAGCTTACTCTTTGGTAAAAGCTTTGAAATTTTTCAGAATCTATGTTTTGCATTCCAAACTTAGTGCATATGTGCCTAATGTTGTTGTAAAAGATGTTTTGACACAGCCTGACAGCGAGGTAAAAAGAGGGAAGTGGATTGCTAAAATCATGGAGTATGATGTAGAGATCAGACCTACCAAACTAGTAAAGGGACAAGGTTTAGCTAAGTTGTTGGCTAAATCAAATTGCCAAACTTTAGGATTGCATTTGATGGCAGAGAAGCCAGCACGAGAAGAAAATCAAGCAGAGCTGGAGAAAGAGAAGATTATGGATTTCTATTTAGCATCCACATGGTATGCATACATTGTATATTTTCTGTTGTATTTGCAATGTCCTAAACACTTAGATAAAAAGCTGCTAGGTCTTTGAAGCTAAAAACTACTAAGTACTGTTTGGTAGAGCAACAACTATTTTGGAAGGATCCAGGGGGTATTCTACTAAGATGCTTAGATAAACCTGAAATTGAAGGAGTGATTTTTGAATCTCATGAGGGTGCTTGTGGAGGTCACAAGTATTGCAAGGCAACAACATACAAAATCTTAAGAGCTGGATACTATTGGCCCTTTTTATTTTCAGATGTATATCAGCAGGTAAGAGCATGCATCCCTTGTCAGAAATTTGTTGGTAAACAAAAGTTGTTGTCATTACCTTTAAAACCAATTGCAGTAAGTGCCCCTTTTCACCAGCGGGGTCTGGACTTTATAGGAGAGATAAATCCATCTTCCTCAGGACAACACAAGTGGATTTTGACTGCAATAGATTTCTTTACCAAATGGGTGGAAGCTATCCCCACAAGGAATTCCACAGATAAGGTGATTATGGAATTTATTGAAGAAAATATTCTTAGTAGGTTTGGGTGTCCTCAGAGAATAGTAACAGATAATGCAAAGGCTTTTAAGTCCAAGGCAATGGGAGCATTTTGTGAAAATAATGGCATCTTGTTGAAACATTCAATTCCTTACTATCCTCAAGGTAATGGTTTAGGTGAGTCCTCCAATAAAAATATCATTCGGAGTATCAAAAAATTGTTGAAGCATANAAAGAATGGCATCTTGTTGAAACATTCAATTCCTTACTATCCTCAAGGTAATGGTTTAGGTGAGTCCTCCAATAAAAATATCATTCGGAGTATCAAAAAATTGTTGAAGCATAATAAGAGATCATGGGATTCTATGTTGAAGTATGCATTATGGGCTGACAGAATAACAGTCAAACAATCAATTGGAACTTCTCCTTTCCAATTAGTGTATGGTATAGATGTAGTTTTTCCTGTTCAGTTGGGTATCCCAGTGATGAAGTTTTTTCAGGATTGTTAGGAAGAACCTAATGATATGCAGAGAAGGATTTATGCAATGATAGAGTTGCAGCAGAATAGAGAAAAAGTCGAAGAAAAGGCACAGCTATACATATTGAAGATTAAAGAAAGATTTGACAGGAAAATCAAAGATAATACTTTCTCAATAGGAGACATGGTTCTAAGATGGGATGCTAGGAAAGAGCAAAAAGGGAAACATGGCAAATTTGATAACCTCTGGTTTGGCCCTTTCCTAGTATCTAAGTTTTTGGAAAACAATACTTTTGTTCTACAGACTTTGGAGGGTGAGGAATTGTCAAGTCCAATTAATGGACGATTCCTCAAAAATTTCTACAGTTTTTGAGGTGAATTTTAGTTTTCATTGTATATACCGGTGTCAGTAAAACACAATAAGGACTCCATAACCCAATGGAAATTTTGCAGATTAGCAGGTAGCAATACAGAAGGCACAGGTCTACAAGTTCTTGAAGCTTCACAAAGAGGACTTCATCTCGCAACAGGAGACAGATGTTAGGTCATGATTTTGTCTTCCTTAGTTTTATGCTTTTATTTATGTTTTTGAACCTTGCTATTATTTTTTGTTTCTAGAAAATTTTGTTTATAAAGATAATTTTGATTTCAAACTTTTAATTTTCATGATTTTGATTTTAAGCTTGTTTTTATAAATTTTGCTTTAATTTCATTATTGAGGGGTTTTACAAGGCATATATGGATTAAATAGTTTTATAAATGACACTAAGGTCAAGATTGAACCCATAAACCAAGTTTTAATCCTTGTTAGTGGCCTAATAATGCGAAATTATTTGATTGGACTTTCTTGTAGCGTAAGAGCAAAATAGATACACTAGAGCGCTACAAGAAAATCACGAATGCTAAAATTCATTTTCTCAGTCCAATTTTTTGGGTGTCTTATCTCTGAGGTGTTAATCATATCATGTGATCCATTTGATACGTGTCCTGCATAGTTTTATCATTGAAACAGGTGGATGATCATCATAAGAGGTAGATTGTGGCGATTACATGAATCGCAGGATAAATGATGACAACGAGTAGAATGAGACAAAGTTTTTCAGGAGTATGTTCCTTATCTGAAGGACACGAAGGATATTGAAGGTCGTGGTGAGAAGACACTGCTGAGAAACTGGGATTTTTCAACTGAATGAGGAATTAGGGCTTTTTAGCAGCAACTGTTTGAAGTGGTCTGGACGGTTAGAGACAGTTGGAACATGAAATTCGACACTTAACCATTGAAATAATTGCATTCCAACGCTCGTATTGGTCTTCTAAACAGGTAGCCCATGTGTCATTGCTAGGGTTTTCTTAATTTGGGGATTTTCTGATGAAATCCTTAATGATAAAATTCGAAGGAAGAATGTGAGTTTTTTCACCTAATACATTGTAAATGATGAATTATTAACAAATATATTCAAAGTATTCATCATTTAAAACAGTAAAATTCAAAGCAGAACTTGTTGGAGTTCCCTCAACTCTGTGATTGGGTCAGACTGTTGTGATTTGGCATGAAAGATTTATGAACTGTGTGTTAGGTCAGAATGTTGTGATTTGAAGATAGTTAGACTGTGGGATATCGACAGGTGCTGTTAAACCATAGTAAATATGAAGAAAAGTGGAAAAACAAATAGAGCAGAGCCCACTGACCTAAGCTGGGTAGACAATTTTCCAGAATGTGCAGAGTTATTTTCAAATGTAGGATGGTTAACATTTTTCAAAAGGATTGATGGATATCATGCAGAGGTGTCTCATAAATTTGCTCATTTGATAAAGACATTGTGTCTTTTGATACTTTACAATTCAAAATAACTAAGGAGTTGATAGCTGAGGCAATAGGCATCTTGAACGAGGGAGAATTATGGTTTAAGAAGGTTCCATTCACCTTCAATGCACAAAAGTACTTGCTTCCTGGTGTGATTGCAGATTGGGGTAAAGGTGTACCAATTCATAACTTCAAACCTGAATGGATTGAGCCCATTAAAGTCTTACAGAGTTATATTACCTGTGAGGGTAGATATGCTTTTGTTTTCAAATACCACTTTAGATTTCTTTAGCATCTTAGTGATGAGTCCAAGATGAACTTACCCTTCTTCTTTCTGAAGAGTCTGCAAAAGATGTCATGCAGAGTTAAGGAGCACCAAAATCATACAAAGCAGTCTATTTTCCATCATGGACTCATCAAGCTTATCATAAACACTGTTTTGCAGAGTAGGGGAAAGACTTGGGAGTATTTCATTTTCTGGTCAGGTTTTCAAAATGATCAAGAGGGACAGTCTCACAGAAGACAAGCTGATAAAGGGCAGACTTTGATTAGAAAGCTCAGGCAAAAGGTAAAGGTAAAGGATGAAGACAGGGTTAAATTAGAGGAAGTTTCAGATCATGCAAATGAAAACTTTGAATCTAAACAACAACTTAATGACAATGAGAGTAAGAATTTACAATCAGATATTAAGGAAACCGAGCCTGTTGAAAATGCTGTACCTGTAGAGACAATTTCAGATGAAAAAGAGGATATTGAAGTACAAAGACAAAGTCCTATCACAGTTCTATCAAAAGATGAGAAATGCCTATTTGATGATGATAAAGTTCTTGTCACTGATGCAACTAGGGTTTGTACTGAGCAGGAATTTCACAGCCATGGTGATGAGGTAGCACTATCAAAAAGAAAGAAAATAAAAGTTGTTGAGTTTGCCTCAGTTACTCATTAGGGTAAGACTATCAAAATGTTGGGGGAGATTGCTACTGTTTGGAGACCTAAAACCAGACCTAGAAATAAACTCAGACTGAACATGAAAAAGTTGCTGAATCCTAAATTGAATAAAGAAAGANAGGGGGAGATTGCTACTGTTTGGAGACCTAAAACCAGACCTAGAAATAAACTCAGACTGAACATGAAAAAGTTGCTGAATCCTAAATTGAATAAAGAAAGAGTGACAGTGATAGATGATTCTTCATCTGAGGAAAAATTGAATGATGATAAAGATGACAGTAACCAATTGAATAAAAAAGAGAGTCTATCCTAACTGATACCAAAATATCTGATATATTTCTGGAGGTACGAAGTCAGATGTTGTAGTAACAACAAGAAGGTGAAATAAAGAGTTCTTACTCAGAGAAGAAGGTGATGGTTGAGGAAAAGGTTCCATGTAAAACTGAGAGTGAAGAACACCTAGGGTTTCCTGGAACACCTACAGAATTGTTGCAAGAAGATGAACAAATTTATAGGAGATTGAATATTCCATGGCTTCTAAATGAGATGCAAACCATAGCAGGAAATAAAACCTTTGATTCAGAAAAAGAGAATTTACAAAGAAGTGTAAAATAATATAAGTATCGGGTTGAGTACATGCAAGAGACTAATGATGGCTTAGTCATTGCAAACATAAAGCTCAGAGAGGATTTGGAGGAAGTAAATAGCCATTATCAGAAGCTGATCACAGTTTCAAGAGAAGCATTGAAAAGGAAAAGGAAAACAGAAGGCCAATTCACAATGTTGAAGAAAACCATCCAGGACCTGCAATAGCATAATGAAGAACTAACGAGGAAGATTGCAGATATGGAGACAGATCAATTGAAGGCAAGAAGAAAAGCTCAAGCCTTGGAAGGGATTGCCTTATTAGCTGAAGCAGCTAAGGATCTGTAAAATTTGTTAAGATAATAAGTTATTAGTTAGGTTTGAAAGTTACTTTATTTTTGTAAATATTATTTAGATGAAACTATTCAATGGGTAGACTAAAAAACAGTTAGGGTTCAATGTTAACCAATTTTGGAGAATAGTATAAATGTAAGTCTCAAAGAAGACAAATGGTTTGATTTTTTGGCTGGCAAGAGGAGGTCATCAGACTTGTTTATGAGCTAAGTAGAGACTCTTATGTGTATTTGAAAGACTGAATTATGAAATATATGCTCTATATGGCCTTCAGTTCATTCTCTAGCTTCATTTATAACTTGTTTTAGTTACTCAGCTGGTAATTTCATTGCTTGTTTAAAGTTTTTATACTTGGAATGCTTGCCATCTATGGGTGAATCTTAGTATTGTTTTCTGTTGGATTATGGCTATTATGTTATGCATCCTAGCCCTTCTATGCTCATGATTTAGTGTTTATTTGGATTTATGAATGTATGCCCTCTTGTCTTCAAACTGCTCAACCAAAAAAACCTTGAAAACCCACTAATATTAACGATGGATTGTCGGATGCACAACTATTTCGAGTTGGTATCACAGATGACCATTATGCACCGACAATTCAGTTCTTGGCAACTGAAGTTGCACCGGAGGATATGACGACCAGTAAAAAGAAGTAGTTGGTAGTAAAGGATTCAGATTTCTAGCTGATCGCGGGGCACTTATACAAACTTGGACCTGATGAGATCATGTGACGGTGTGTTCAACCTCATGAACAAGGGTGAATTCTGGCGAAAGCACATGCAGGTGTTGTGGGTGGAAATTATGGAGGACGGGCGACTCGACGAAAGATATTGCGCGTTGGGCTATGGTGACCTACTTTGTATATTGACACTACAGATTATGCGTGTAACTGCGATGTCTGTCAACGCGTCGGGAAACCATCATGGTAAGATGAGATGTTTCTTGTACCGCAGGTAACTTTACAACCTTTTGATAAATGGGCTGTGGACTTTGTGGGTCCCATTAACCTGCTGGGGAATCGCACTAGTGCGTGATACATCATTACAGCAACTGACTATCTGACAAGGTGGGTGGAAGCCGCACCAGTTGTGGATTGCACCATTGTGACAACAACAAAGTTCATATTTGAAAACATTGTGATACGGTTTGGATGCCCTAGGATATTGATGAGTGACTAGGGCAGTCACTTTATCAACCACACAGTAAAAGCATTGACGGAGGAGTTGCAGGTACAACATAAGAAAAGTACCCCATATCATCCACATGCAAATGGAACTGTAGAATCATTCAACAAAATCTTGGAAACCGTGCTGACAAAGGTTTGTAATGCTAATCGGGATGACTGGGATTTAAAGATCCCTGCGGTGCTGTGGGCATATTGCACCACTTGCAAAAGGCTGATGGGGTAGACACCGTTCAAATTGGTATATGGGTAAGAGCAGTCATGCCTATGGAGTACATTGTTCCTAGTCTACATATTGCCATAGCAACTAGCATGGTCGATGAAGAAGCACTTGAGGAGCGAGCAACATGGCTAGTCCAACTGGAAGAGGACCGCTTCATTGAAGGATTCCATTAGTGCATCGAGAAAGATCGATAGAAGGTGTGGCATGATTGCCACATTAAACACAAATAATTTTCCCAATGAGATTTGGTGTTGTTGTATGACAACAAGTTCATGAAGCTTCTAGGTAAGTTACAAATGCACTGGTTAGGCCTGTATCTTCTTCATTCAATTACTTTTGGGGGTGTAGTTCAATTGCAGCTGTTAGATGGAGCGGTGTTGCCAAAGCTTATGAATAGTAGTCACTTGAAGCCCTATAGGATAGGGGCAGAAGGGCACACTGCCTGAAGCACTGCGCAATGAAAAAAAGAGAGCGATAGGATAGATCAAGAATAGAAGGGCATGCCAGGAGGAAGTGGCTGCGCAAGTGTAAGAGTTGGTAGCGCAGTTAGATAGAGAGACCTTGATAGTCATAGTGCTACGATTTGGTCAAATCAACAATAAATATAGACAGTTAAGAGCAGTTAGCCGGTGGCGCTCATTGAAGCGATGCGCATTTATGGCCGACCATACTATTAGCATGGCAGGATCACTGGTGGATTCAGGTCAATAATGGAGGATTTGGTCATGATGACTATCGTGATTTGGCAATGATGAAGTTGGATTCGTAATTTTCTATAAAAAGATGAGGGACACAGGATGGAAGCATCATTGTGTTCAGTCCAGTGAGTGAAGTAGAGCTAAGCTGAGTAAGTGGAAGACTATTGAGCGGTAGCTAGGGTGTGTAATCGGGGCATGGTAGATTTTTGAGTGAGGATTTTAGGGTGCGGTATGCTAAGCAACCTCGACAATGTGGATATTTCCAGTGAGAAGGAGTCACCCATCCATCCAACTACTATCCTAGAAGAAGTCATGAGTATGCCGGTCGGATCATATTTGATCCCCTAGGGCAAGTGGAAGGCTCAGAAGCCAGGATCAACGCCGCCGCAGAAGAGGTAGATGTGCACTTCCATTAGGGCGCAAGGGGAGGGAACTGCGCAGACAGGGCCATCTAGTTCGGGAGCTATGGAGTCCGTGACACCCAGAGGTGTGTCCATCAATGACATCCTCAGATATTTCACTCCCACGTGACCTGGTGCAAAGCCCTGAAAGTTAACCAAAAATTAGAATTATCAGCCGAAAGTGTCGCCGCTACCCGAAGGAATGCAGTGCACTATGGACATTATTCCCGCCCTAGTCAAGATGAAGTATGAGGACCACGACTTGTTGCCATTAAAGGATGTAGCAGATGAGCCCTACGTGTCCTTTTCTTCGGTTCCAGGCACACCCATCGAGCGTATTCTGCACCCATGAGCACAAGGATTGAAGAACTCTGGGTTACTGGNTGCCATTGAAGGATGTAGCAGATGAGCCCTACGTGTCCTTTTCTTCGGTTCCAGGCACACCCATCGAGCGTATTCTGCACCCATGAGCACAAGGATTGAAGAACTCTGGGTTACTGGGGATTATCAATATGCCCCACTTTGGACGGTTGAATGAAGTGAATGCATGCGTCAAACAACTATTGGCATGTTTTCATGGCAGGACATTGTGGTTGGATACCCTAATCATGGTTACGGTGGACATGATTTCAGAGATCAAGGGGCTGCCAAAGGTTGGGGCAGACCCCGCTCAATATCTCAGAGGAAGAGATAAAGACAAGAAGCTTGCTCAGCAATTGAAGGAGTGATACAGATTGCAGCAGGATGGCCGCGCATACTGCATCGACAACATCAACGAGCGGGCGGTATGTATTGGAGCATGTATTTTAGCAAGTAAAGTTATGAGGGGGAATCGCCTGGTTCAACGCAATTTGGGAGTGGTTTCTTGTGCACAACAGTGTGCTGAGGGAGTCCAAATGAATTGGTCCCTCTTCTTGTTGAACCAACTAACATAGGGTGCAGTTGCATCTCATGTAGGGGATAGGTCTTTCTCTTATAGTTGGCTACTGATCCTAATTG
The DNA here is from genome assembly GCA_001517045.1 of Pseudotsuga menziesii. NCBI lineage: Eukaryota > Viridiplantae > Streptophyta > Pinopsida > Pinales > Pinaceae > Pseudotsuga > Pseudotsuga menziesii. The sequence goes on from LPNX010293718.1 coordinate 18,993, forward strand.
CTTTGGTGGCTTAGATGGAGCTCGAGGACTATCAGGCGATGGTTGTTGAAGCGGTCAAGGTGTGTAAAGGCGCATGTTATAAAAAATTATGGTGGGTAGAGGAGCCCAGTCGACAGACTGATTGCACGATCCACTTTTGGATCTACTGGGAAGCGCTACAAGCCACAGCAGTTAAAATTTTGCACCTATCAGATGCCGCAATGGTAAAGTATAAGAGGATTATGCGGTTTGCCATCGGGCCCCATTCAATTCATATCCAGGCTTGACGAGACTCTAATAGGCAATGGCTTCTAATGCCTTATAAATTAATCGATGATGAAGTGGAAGTAGTAGTTCAGGACTGACCTGCTGCATGGCCCGAACCAGTTATTGCCAAAGAGATATCGATGGGCCCACTAGTAGATGTCCTTAAAGAGCTGGTGCGAGAAGGCCAAGGTACTCATGACTCGGATGGAGAATCCTCGATCGATACTAATCCAGAAGCTGAGCGCATCCTGGAAGAAGGGCGAACAAAACATCACATGGAGTAGCACCAGAGTAGCGTTGGAGGTCCGATTACAGCGGCTCATTAAGGTTGTTGTGGATTCATCTAATGTCGTTGCGTAAGCAATGCGCCAATCTAGTTAGGAAGGGATTGCTGCGGTAAGAGCTAAGTTAGATTCTAGTTATGTTGTTTTTACGAAGACCACATCGGAGAGTGTCACCATGCAAGAACTCCCGTCGATTAGTACTGATCCGCGGGCCAGGAACATTCAGGTTCCCCCGGCTGCAATCGACGCAGGAAGTGAGGATGTGAACTCCTCCTTACAACAGCCATAGGATGTTGCGGTGGATATCAACAAGCTGTCGACCTAGACCATAGTGGAAATACAACGGGTCACCAACCAAGAGTTAGTCGATAGGAAGAAAGAGCTCAGTGATGGGTACTTGCAGTCGCATGAGGAAGTTGTGAAGCTAAAGGCAGAGGTTGAGGAGTTACGCCAGGTAAAGGAACAATTAGCAGTAGCAAAAGCATAGGATGTTGCAGCATTGAAAATGACGCAGGATGATCTGATGAGGAAAATTGCTGAAGAGATCGTTGACCTGAAGAATCAGACTGACCGCGTGATCATCGAGAATGAGCAGTTGGTTGCGAGTAGAGGCGAGGTAGAAGCGACTGTTGATGAGGCATGTCAACACATATATGAAAGCACAACAAAACTTGATGCAACCACCAAAGCAAAGCGACTGGGAGAGGTCATAGTCCAGCTCCAACTATCCAACGGTCTCCTCAATGCTATGGTATACCCAGACACACCACCGGAGTAGTTTATAGAGCGATAGAATTCCATTTAAGCGATTGCGACACAGTTTGAAGTGATGGAACAGGAAGCAAAGAAGATCTCGGAGGCTGTGGCACAATTTTGGGAAGTGTCGTCCAAGATGAGAAATTAGACCAACTGACCAAACAAGCACATGAAGTTGATGAACAATTGACAATGTAGAAGATGACATTATGGATAATGCCACCCATGATTTAGCTTACACGATCCACCGAGCCGAGAGAACTGCAACAAAGAGCTGCAAAGGCACAAGAACGATAGTGTTGATGTAATTGTAACTTCGAAATGTAGTCATCTATATATCTTATGTATTTTACCCTAATGTTTATTTCGGGATGTGTCTGTATGTATTTGAGTCATGTCATACCCCAATGTTTATTCCGGGAAGTTTCTATAATGTAAACAACTCATGTCAAGTCATTGTGGGTAACCATCCTATTTGTCAAGGGTTAAAGTCCTCGCAGTTGTGGGGCCCTAGGGTTATTAGACTATCCTAGAGAAGTCGACCCTAGGTGGGTCATTGTAAGTCGGGGCAATAGTCCCCACCGTTGTGTTAAGGATAACCCTCCTTGTTGGTCGGAGGAGACAAAGTCTCCACAAGTTGTGGGGCACTAGGGTTATTAGACACTCGTAGAGATGTTGGCTCTAGTAAGTAATTGTTAAGTGAGGCCGACATGTTGGAGTGGGTTTCAAGTGAATGAAAGAATATAAATAGAGAGTGAGCCTCTGTATTTAACACACACACACTCACTCATTGGGGCGCATTAGTCCTGGGACAAGAGAGAGACTACTGCTGCTGGGAGATCATCTTTATGTTTTCAGGTTTTACTTTTGGTGCTGATCCTATCTCTGAGGAAGTTGTGGGGTTTTCTCATTTATGGTTTCCCTAAGGAAAATTCTTTGTGTCTCTTGTCTCTTATGTTTTTATTGCCGTGCATGTTATTCTCTCAGTTAAAGATCCTAAGATCATAATGTTATCTTGAATGAGAAAAATCTAACATGGTATCAGAGCTAACCTGAGAAGAAGACATTATGCAGCTGTAGAAGCTAGGACTTCTTATTTTTTGGGTCTCTCTCCATAATCCATCAGCAAAAGTATCCTAGGATGACTCTCCATTGAAGGGCACATCTTTCTGTCGAAGCAGAATTCAATTCTGAGCATTTTTAGTTTTGGTGTGGGAAATTAGGGCTTCTTGCAAAAGAGGATTTTTTGAGTGAGCCCGGCATAGGATTGCTCTCCTCATGAAAATCGAAGTTTAGAGACCTGGATCAAGATTTTTGGTTGGGCGAAACTCCGGGAAAGTCAAACCCCAATTTGACCCCGAAGCTGGAAAAACCCTAAAACACTAAAACTGATAAGTTTTGGTACATTCGCTATATCTCGAGATTGACAAAGGCTCAAAAACTGAAAATTGCAAAGGCTGAAGATAAAATATTGATTTACACTGTGTCCAAAATTCAGCCTCAAATTCGCTATATTCTGGGAGATATGATCCCTCCAAGTTAGGGTCCAGCCTCTTCCAGAATTCATCCCTAAATAGGACACCTAGGGAGAATTGCTATATCTTTGGATACAAAGGTCCAAATGAAATTTCTGAAGATGTTCCAGAAAGGGCACAGACAAAGAAGATGAACCAGTGACACGTGGTAGTCCGTACAACTTCATTGTTCTAAACAGTCCTGTAACAGGTCACCTTGGGAAAATGATCATAAGTCCTAATTGGTGAAACCAATTCTGATGAAACCTATGNGCAGTCCGTACAACTTCATTGTTCTAAACAGTCCTGTAACAGGTCACCTTGGGAAAATGATCATAAGTCCTAATTGGTGAAACCAATTCTGATGAAACCTATGGTGTTGGAACAACGACAAACAAGGCTACCTCAGTGTGAAGTTTTAGATACAGAGGAGTAGTAACTTTGGAGATACTGCAGAAACAATAATAGGCATTTTTGTAGAAGAAATTGGAAAACTAGGGCTTCCTGTTCCGGGAGATTCCCTCCACTGTTTTCAGAAAAGGAGTACATTGGACAGCTCAACTTGAAGAGATATATCTTTCTATCCAATCATATCTGAAAGATTCCAAGTTTTGAAAATTAGGGTTTATTTGACAAACCCTAGATCAGTTAGCTCCGGAACCAAGACAAACACCTCAAATCGGTAAGATCAAATCTTTTGCTATTTGCATTTGAGGTTCTCATTTCAAAGTGATCTATCACATCAGCTTGATGATAAGCTTGGTGAAGTTGACGACTCCCAAGCATGGAAGTATTTGATCTCTCTAAAGAAAATGAATTGGACACCTACATGAGTAGAGAGGTTCTAGTTCCAGAGGGAGATGAGGCTAAAAGCCTTACACCAGAAGAACTTGGTCAAGTCCAAGAAGATCATTGTTGATTCAATCACGAATCACATTGTACCACAAGTGTCTTCCCTAAAGACACCGAAGATGTTTGATTCCTTGACCTAGCTATTTAAAGTGAAGAACATAAATCCAAATATGACTTTGAGAAAATAGTTGAAGAATGTGAAGATCCAGAATGCAGAGACCATACAGTCATACTTTACGAGGGTCTCTCAAATCAAAGAACAACTTGTAGCAGTAGAAAAAGAAGTGGAGAATGCATAAGTGATGATAGCCACCTTGAATGGCCTCCTAGGATCATGGGATTCATTCATACGAGGAATCTGTGCAAGAAGAAAGTGATTACTTTTAGCAGACTCTGGGAAGAGCACACACAAGAAGAAGAAGCTCGACTCATGATAAGAGAAGAGAATATGGGAGCAACTGAAGATCAAGCTCTCACAATCCAAAGAAGATCCCTCAAGCGATGAGGAATATGAAGATCTCAACTCTTGAAGAATCTCTTATCCATCTTAGCATTTGGATAAGAAACGATGCTATTATGAATGAAGAAGACGATGAAGCTAAAGGCTCAAGAAGGAGTCTACCCACGAAAAGATAAGTATTCAATTGTCATTTCACGATATTGTTTTATTATGCATTTGTGTATATTCAGTTGATGTATTATGCATGATAGAATGTTTGCATTAATGACAATATACTACTAATATGCATGTGATGGGTAAGTAGCTCATGTTTCTATACAACTCTCCATTGCTACTTATCTAGAATGAAACCTCTTTGCTAACATATTGGATTAGTGCACAATCTCAATGTTGTCCTGGTAGAGATGGAAGGCATCTAGAAAAGTTTCCATGAGATATGGATGAATGTTGTATTGGCTAAAGTAGTTGCATGATCATATGTTTATGCATAAGAATTTGCTAGTATGAATATTCCTTATGAAATGTTTCTAACCATACAAATGCATTTGACTTGTAGGAAAGATCGCACACAGAATCAGCTACAAGCAAAGAAGGATGAGACTTGTTCCGAAGAACAAGTGACGACATTTCAAAATGAAAAATAATATGACGAATGCAACGACATCATTGATGCAGAACCTTCCAAGAACAAAGGGAAGATCAGTTCAAGAAGAATGATGTCTAGGATGCAGTATCAATACATGAAGGAAAGTTCATAGTTCCATCATGCAGTAGATGGAAACATCGTGGGATACATGGCAAGATTCGTAGCAGGAGGCTTCTCATGAAAAGAAGGCATAGACTACGAAGAGACATTTGCAACCACAAGAAATACACATGACAGGCAGAATCATGTGTGCAAATGAAAGAAGGTCTTGTATGAGCTTAGAAGACACCCATGGGATAACACATACCTGAGGATCTTGATGAAGATCTAAACCTTTGCTATAAGGTTGATAAAGGATGACAAGCTCACAGATGGGTGCGAGAAGAACGCTTTTAAAGATAGAGGATCTTCGTATCCACTAACCCTAGATGGATATATAGAATATTAGTAGCAGAGAAAGCTACTTGTCACTCCAGTACAGAATGTTTTAGTGCATAGAGTATGGAAGACAGAGGGAGTATGATGCTCTGCTTCAGAGGGAGTGACTGCAGAAGATCCTAAGGTTCGACATGGCACGACAGGATGGATAGATTATTGATGACTCTAGGCTTTATTAAGAGTAAAGAGGATCCCAACCTTTGCTTCAAGGTTGAAGGTGGAAGACCAGTGATGCTCCTGTTATGTGTCGATGCACTATTTTCTAGGCATGGAGGTGTGGACAAGGGAAGTATGCAGTAGAGATCCTGAAGAGGTTCAGGATGATGGACTACATGACCACAACTATGGCATCGAACCTGAAGCTATTGAGTGTTGCTTCATCAGAGTCGGTTGATGCACGATGTATCATCAGATGATTTGTTCCTTGATGTACCTGATGAACATGAGACCAGATATTTGCTTTGCTATGAACACTTTGAGACATCTTCACCTAATGGCTATAAAGCATGCAGTAAGGTACCTGAAGGGTACAGTTGATTATGGCCTCAAGTATGAGGCAAATCAGAAGACTAACCTGGAGGGTTATGTGGATTCGTATTGGGTAGGCAGTACCANATGTAGTAAGGTACCTGAAGGGTACAGTTGATTATGGCCTCAAGTATGAGGCAAATCAGAAGACTAACCTGGAGGGTTATGTGGATTCGTATTGGGTAGGCAGTACCATTGATAGGAAGAGCACTTCAAGGTGCAACTTCAGTATGAGATCAAGTGTGATCTTTTGGTTTGACAGGATTGAGTCCTGCATGGTGTCGAGTACAGCCGAGGAAAAATATGTTGCCACTTGCTATTTGGGAGGTAGTATGTTTCTTTTAAAAAATACTATTTGATTTGATTGATCTAACTTGCATTTTTGGTATGATGCACAGAGAAGCAGTGAAGCTCCAGTTTGTGATACAGATTGAGATCTCTCGAAAGAGGGAGTTCTAGCATAGCTGGTGAGACAGTTTGTCTGAGCATAAATCCTGGCGAAGCTCGTAGATTGCTCCTACGTAAACAGTCCTGTAGGTTGTCCTCGGATGTAATAGGTCCTGGCAAAGCTCATGGGTTATCCTTGGATGTAATCAACCCTGATGTGATTCTATGCTAGAAATGGCCAGAGTGAAGTTTGAGTACTTCAGGGAGAAGCTTGGTGTTCTCCAGATTGGGGTACCTTCTAAAGGGAAGTGATGATTTCGTGTGCCCTTCTGACATGGTGAGAGGATTGGTTCCTTCCATGGTCAGATGTAAGTGTTGTGCCCTTTCGACATGGTGAGAGGATTGGTTCCTTCCATGGTTGGATGTAAGAGCTGTGACATGGTGAGAGGATTGGTTCCTTCCATTGTTAGATGTATGTGATGATCCCACATCCAGCATGAAAAAGGGTTGGATCTATGAAGACACATCTAGTATGAAAAAGGACTAGCTCTGTGTAGATCCCACATCTAGTATGAAAAAGGACTAGCTCTGTGAAGACTCATCTAGTATGAAAAAGGACTAGCTCTGTGTAGATCCCACATCTAGTATGAAAAAGGACTAGCTCTGTGAAGACTCATCTAGTATGAAAAAGGACTAGCTCTGTGTAGATCCCACACCTAGTATGAAAAAGGACTAGCTCTGTGAAGACTCATCTAGTATGAAAAAGGACTAGCTCTGTGTAGATCCCACATCTAGTATGAAAAAGGACTAGCTCTGTGTAGATCCCACATCTAGTATGAAAAAGGACTAGCTATGTGAAGACTCATCTAGTATGAAAAAGGACTAGCTTTGTGTAGATCCCACATCTAGTATGAAAAAGGACTAGCTCTGTGAAGACTCATCTAGTATGAAAAAGGACTGGCTTTATGTAGGTGCCACATCTAGTATGAAAAAGGACTAGCTCTATGATGATACATCCAGTATGAAAAAGGACTGGCTCTGTAGATGTACATCCAGCATAAAAAAGGGTTGGCTCTGTAGAAATTCCTGTGACAAGAACAATCATGAGATAGCACCCGTGATGATGATCCAGCAGTGATGATCCAGATCGAGTGATGATCCAGATCCAGTGATGGTGATCCAGATCGAGTGATGATCCGGATCCAGTGATGATGATCTAGATCGAGTGATGATCCAGATCGAGTGATGATCCGGATCTAGTGATGATGATCTAGATCGAGTGATGATCCAGATCAAGTGATGATCCAGATTGAGTGATGATCTAGATCCAGTGATGATGATCCAAATCTAGTGATGATGATCCAGATCCAGTGATGATGATCCAGATCCAGTGATGATCTAGATCTAGTGATGATGATCCAGATCGAGTGATGATCTAGATCCAGATGAAGATGAAGAGAAGTCAATGATGATCCATATGATACAGAGAAGAAGACTTGTGCTGATAAATTGTGTCGAGAGAATACCTTCCTATTTAAGATGGAGTGTTGATGTAATTGTAACTTCAGAATGTATTCATCCGTATGTCTTATGTATTATACCCCGATGTTTATTCCGGGATGTGTCTGTAATGTATTTGAGTCATGTCATACTCCGATGTTTATTCCAGGAAGTTTCTATAATGTAAATAAGTGATGGGGTTAAAGTCCCCGTAGTTGTGGGGCCCTAGGGTTATTAGACTATCCTAGAGAAATCGACCCTAGGTGAGTAATTGTAAGTCAGGAAAATAGTCCTTACCGCTGTGTTAAGGATAACCCTCCTTGTTGGTCGGAGGAGGCAAAGTCCCCACAAGTTGTGGGGCACTAGGGTTATTAGACACTCCTAGAGATATAGGCTCTAGTAAGTAATTGTTAAGTGAGGTTGACATGTTGGAGTGGGTTTCAAGTGAACGAAAGAACAGAAATAAAGAGAGTGAGCCTCTCTATTTAACACACACACACTCACTCATTGGGGCGCATGAGTGCAGGGACAAGAGAGAGACTACTGCTATTGGGAGATCATCTTTATGTTTTCAGGTTTTACTTTGGGTGCTGATTCTATGTCTGAGGAAGTTGCAGGGTTTTCTCCTTTATGGTTTTCCCGAGGAAAATTCTTTGTGTCTCTTATCTCTTGTGTTTTAATTGCTGTGCATGTTATTCTCTCAGTTAAAGATCCTAAGATCATAATGCTATCTTGAATGATAAAAATCTAACAGATAGGGCAAGTGCAGTGCTTAGTTAGATGAGTTCCAAGAGATTGGAGCGCAGTTAGCTATCAAAGCAGTTATCGCACTGCAGGCTGTGCAAGACGACAAGAAGACAGTGAATGCCAAGTTGGTGGAGCACCCTGTGAAGCAAGGCCTTCTTAATTGCCAGGATAAGGTAGAAAAAGTTCAAGTGCAGGTTGAGGAGATCTCGCAGCAGTATGAGGACTTCAAGATAAAGAGAAGTACACCCTGTCCATTTGACGTGGCTCGAGGACGAGCCACAAAACTNAACGTTCAAGTGCAGGTTGAGGAGATCTCGCAGCAGTATGAGGACTTCAAGATAAAGAGAAGTACACCCTGTCCATTTGACGTGGCTCGAGGACGAGCCACAAAACTGTGTTGGGGGCTTGTTGGCAGGGGTTTTGGGGTAAGTGAGTTGTGCAACACCGCGGAGGTTGCGCAAGCTCACGCAACACCGTGATGGGCAGAGAACAAACTGTTTTTGAATATTTTTATGCATCTTTTTGTATCGATTGACCACATTTTGTGGATATAGGTCATTAATGGTTAAATCAATTAGGATTTAGTTAGAAGTGGACCTTAAATGTAAAGGCACAAGCATATATATAGAATTAGATTGCATAAGTTGATATATGGAAGTGAGAAGTGATAGTAGAGAGCAATTGAGAGATTAAATCTTTTGTTATCTGCATGCGACCTTGTGGGTCAATCTTTCTATCGCTGTGGAGAGAGACAACTATTGTTTTGGATCTGTTGCACATAAAGTAATATGATGCAACGGATGTTGAACTGAACTACTGTTGTCTTTTATCTTTTTCTGCCTTTGTGTACCACGATGGCAATGTTTGATGATTCTGTTTTATGAATGGAGAATAAAATATTGCTGCGATGAATGAATGAATGATGCAAATTGTTAGATCTGTGGTTGTAATAGATCTGTAATGAATGCCGTGATATCTCATAAATGGTTCTACTAGATTTGATAGCTATGTTGATAAATTGTTCATGCCTCGATCCTCCTCCTTACTGCCAGAAACTTGGTTTCGACAGCTCTCCCTCGAACATCTCGGGTGAGACTTCATCCGCTCTGCAGGTGTTGCTGGGCAGGGTAAAACCTGTATGGGCCAGTGCTCAGGGAGATCGTGCTGGTTGGGTGTCGATAGAACAGGGACCCCTGTCGATGAGGCTTTGTTGGTGGATTCAGGCCAACACTCCATACTGAATGAAGACATATTGTACATAATAAGGTACATTTATATGATATGAGAACTAAAGTCCCANCCCCTGTTGATGAGGCTTTGTTGGTGGATTCAGGCCAACACTCCATACTGAATGAAGACATATTGTACATAATAAGGTACATTTATATGATATGAGAACTAAAGTCCCATGGGTAATGTCATGATCAAGATAGTAGCATTTATGTGAATGCGACTACAGTCTGAGGTCTTCTACACAACCATCAATGGTACATTTCCCATCACGTGAATAGAAGTGTTGAGGTCGAACATGATGAAACATTGTCTGATTACCGGTAGTTGAGGTCAAACACTTGAATAATCCATCGATCAAGGGACATTGATGTATTCCAAAAATTTCGATGGCAAGAGAACCCGCCACTAATGGCTGCAAGTCTCAAGGCACTCAATTGACTCGAGATCCCAATTCCGAAATAAATGATCTGAAGTCGATGGAATGGTATCTGCTAGAAGGAGGGAATTAGAGAATTTCCCATCACCCAACATGAGGTAAGCAAGGCTTAATGATGTGGGAGAACTCATATGAATATGATGTGCAGTTACTAGTAACCATGTGCATCTCTTGCGCATGCCAGATGCAAGTAGCATGTGAAAGAGACCCTCTAAATATAAGCCAATAATGAAAATTGCTAACAAAGGCGAGGAAACATCCAATAGGGTCCAATGGAATCCAATACATGGCACGATTCTCAATGTCTGAATAGATTTCCTACCATCGAACATAAGGGAAACCACTCAGTCAACGACCAATGATGAGATGTCATCTGTTGAGTTGAATATCACCTACCAATGATGAAAGTAGGCCTAGCGTGTTAGGTAGGACAACGACTCTATAATATAATGGTATGGATGACATGTAGAGTGTTAGGGTTAACCTTGACTTGAGAATGAGTCAAAGGTGGTTTAGGTCTAGCACATGGTTTTGGGAACATGGTTTGTTGTAGCCCATGGTATTACATGTAAATAAGCCTTTATAAGGCTTGAGGAGGCTCCATTGTAAAGTGGCATGGAGCTGAGTGGTGGTTAGCTCACTTGTCTGAGCTTGGCCGATTTAGGTCAAAGGAGATAATAAATCTATTATGGTGGATTTTCTCGGTTTTGGGTTGTCCACATAAACATTATCAGATCCCAAGTAAAGCTTAAAGGGGGGATTGTTAGGGTTAACCTTGACACGAGAATGAGTCAAAGGTGGTTTAGGTCTAGCACATGTTTGGGCCCATGGTATTTTTCCATGGTACTTAGTGTTTCATAGTATTTGGTGGTCCATGGTATTACATGTAAGGAAGTATTTATAAGGCTTGAGGAGGATCTATTGTAAAGTGGTAACCTACTTAGCTCGGTTGTCTGGTTTGACAACGACAGTGAATATCTTCATTAGTACTAGTTTTTCTCCACACGAGTTTTCTAGGGTATTTCCAGGGTAAATGGTTATGTCTATATGGTTGCTTGTGATTGTATTTTATTATAGCTAATTATATTGTAAGGATACTCGTTAAAATCCCAATAACTGGTATTAGGGCCTGGTATGGTGTATTGTCATTACTCATGAGAAGTGTATGTAGATGAGGCCGCCTGCATTTGTGTGTAAATTTTAGGTGGGCCATGCCACACTGGAAATATAGGTTTCACATGCGTTATCCTCTTCAGCTATTGGATTGTATTTTATGGGCTCCAACACCTGTAAGGTTACCTCTTGGATTTCCAATTCTTTTTTTTTATGCGTGTCACCTCTTTTGCTATGGTTTTACAAAGGCCTTCAAGGAGACAAGTATTGACAGAAGCCTTTCCAATAAAGTAGTGAATATCTTGTTCAGAGAANTATGCGTGTCACCTCTTTTGCTATGGTTTTACAAAGGCCTTCAAGGAGACAAGTATTGACAGAAGCCTTTCCAATAAAGTAGTGAATATCTTGTTCAGAGAATGATTCCACTTTTATGATGTATTCTATATCTTCCTGTAACTTGTCTTGCAATTGTGCCATATGTTGGTCTCTGTCTGGAAGCTTGGTTATCTTTTGGGCTAAAGAAATATGCCACCTTTCATGGAGTTGATGTATTTTCTTATAAAATTCCTCGCATTTTCCATGATTTTGGAAATCTCATTGCTTAATATTTAGGCATCTTTCNTGGGCTAAATAAATATGCCACCTTTCATGGAGTTGATGTATTTTCTTATAAAATTCCTCGCATTTTCCATGATTTTGGAAATCTCATTGCTTAATATTTAGGCATCTTTCCTACAAAAATCTAACAGTTCCATTTCTGACTTCATGTCCTCTATTGTCTTTTGGGGCAGATGGTCAGGAAGCCTTGGATTAGTTTCCATCCAAGTCATGGTTTTTTACCTTCTCTACGACCTCCAAAAGTCCTTTCTTGAAATCCAGTGCTTCTGCTGCGATCACCTTTATCCTTGCCATCATCAACCTCGCTTTATAGATTTCTCCCGTGTGATTCATCTGACACTGATGCACTTGTTCCTGAATTTTACAGGCTGGATCGTAAAACAAATTAATGTATTACCTTTTCTTGTCAGCTTTCTCTAGTTGTTGCTCCAAATATTCCTTCTACTTTACCAACTCTTTNGATGCACTTGTTCCCGAATTTTACAGGCTGGATCGTAAAACAAATTAATGTATTACCTTTTCTTGTCAGCTTTCTCTAGTTGTTGCTCCAAATATTCCTTCTACTTTACCAACTCTTT
>LPNX010293739.1:0-63567 GCA_001517045.1 Pseudotsuga menziesii
TCAAAATTATAAAAACCTACATTTATTTGAAATCCCATTTAAATTGAAAAACAATTATTTAAATTGTTACCTCTTGGCTCCGACATTGTGATGAGGTTGGTTTGCTTTGGGGTGCTTGGGTTGCTAATCCTTCCGTCGCCGTTCCATCGCTGTCTCTCGGTCGAGCATCCGTAGGTAAAAAGTTGAAAAAATAGGGCCGCGCCCCCCCGGCCTCCTTTTATAATTTATTGGACAGAGGTACCTCGGTCGAGGTATTTATAAACCCTCGGTCGAGGTATTTTAAAACCCTCGGTCGAGGTATGAAACCTCGACCGAGGGTTTATAAATACCTCGACCGAGGGCTGAAAAAAACCTCGATCGAGGGCTTGATAAAACCTCGGTCGAGGGCTGTAAACCTCGGTCGAGGGCTTGATAAAACCTCGGTCGAGGTCATTTTTTTCGTTTTTGCCAAAATCCGCTTGCCAAAAAGTGTTACCCAGGTCCATGGATTCACCCGTCCCCTAGTATCATTGGGTCCACTTGGCCTAATGGGGCAACATGTACCAGTTACTAGAGTGTGGGGAACACTACTAGAGGCTATCTTCCACTCACTACACTTGCACGCAACAGATTAGGCACCTTCGAGGCCAATCCCTACATTTTAGGAGACACTAGGAGTCTCGGCACCAACCTCCTTCAGTCAGTTGGAGTTGGAACTATTTAAGCTTAGTTAATTGACAGTTACAATCAGTTAGATCACAATCAATTTAGTTAGTGATAGTTATGCATGGTTGCATGTGGAGTAGGCACCTTTTCCCACCTACCACTTCAGTTAGACTGATTTAACTTTTTATTACTAATTGTGTGAGTTGGTTAGACATCTGGAGTTGGCTATTTGGACTCCAATATTGATTGAGACACCAGGAGTTAGCTAGTCAGTTAGGTACAATCACATCCATTGGGGAGATTCGAATTAATCTCTAATTGATTCAAATTATTTTCCTATGTAAACTATTGTAACAATGGATTTAATTAATGACAACGATACTGTAATTATCTGAGCTATACTCATTTGTTTCCTGTATGGTTTGATTTGTTCAGTGTGTATCTTCATTCTTCTTTTTACTGCAATAATAATTCAGGACTAATTGCTTTAAGATCTAAATGGAACAACAATTTTAACAGAAATGAGGGTTGTACACTCATTTTCCTACCCTAGACATATCCTAGGATTCTATCTCCATGGACTACATGTTTAGCTTGGCTTCAACCATGCATGGAAATGACTCTGTATTTGTGGTTGTTGATCAATTCTCTAAGATGGAAATTTTATCTATATGTAAGAAGAGCATCACAACAGAGACCACTACTAAGCTCTTCTTAAAGCATGTTTGGGTTCATTTTGGCCTCCCACGAACCATTATTTCAATTGGGACATCAAGTTCCTGGGTAATTTTTGGTCCAACCTATGGTCGATGATGGGAACCAAGCTGATCAAATCAATTTCCTTCCACCCTCAAACTGATGTACAGATAAATGTGTTCAACATAATGATTGTAATATATCCTTATAATGTTGGAAAATCCAAACATCCATGCACATGGAATGAGAGACTTACTTATGTGACTTATCATATCTACAACAGAGCCCTCAATATATCTATTGACCATAGCCCCTTTCAAGTGTGCTTCGGATTCCAACCATTGGCCCTAATTGACGTAGTGTTGATCATTGCATATAGACATAATGAATCCCACCATGATCAAACTGAGGTTGACTAGACAACCAAATTTGTTGAACAAATCTAGCACATCCAACAACAAATCCATGATATTTTACAGAAAGACAATGCCAAGTATAAGTAGCACCATGATCAACATTGGGTTCCACACAAGTTCTAGGTGGTAGATAAGGTATGGTTGCATTTGCAAAAAGAGCATCTGACAAGACCCCAACGAAATATCTTCCCACCCTAATATGCATCTTACACCATAACAAAGGTTATGGGTGAGAATTATTTTGAGTTAAGTGTTCCCCTTTCATCGGCTTGCACCCTATATTTAATATGGAGTCACTTCGACCATATTTTCCACCTCTCTTGGGAAGCTCATAGGTTATCGAGTTGGGCCCTACATAAATTAATACTCATTGCACTAAGAATGTGACAATCAATCATATCATTAAGACTGAAATGAAGGGAACTTTTTAACATAACATCCAATTATATTGAGTCATTAAAGCAAGGAAACTTCTTCATTAGGGCAAGTGGCTCATTTGAGATTTGGATTCAACATAATTTTCCCAATCTAATGGAAGAGCTTAACGCAATGGGGGCCATTTATTCCTAAGGAGGGATGATTGGTCCAGGTGGATATCGGTGACCACCACCCATTCTATTGATTCATGATGGTTCCACATCTTAGTATTTTTTCTATAGTTTTCCAGGTCCTAAACTATTGGTGCATTTTTTAGGCCCTAAATAGTGCTTTTGGGCCCTATGATAGATTATGTTTTCCATAGGATTCCATAATCCTCGATCAAAATTGTTTGTCTATATATTTCCAATGGGTTATCATGTACCCCAAATAGATTTTGTATGTGGAAGTTGCAACCCTGAAAAGTTGATATATCAACTAGACTCCTCGAGGCCCACATTGTTTTTTCCATTTCATCTCCTAGAGTTGGGATTTTCGATATTTAGGTTTTTTTCCTCTTAGGGTTTCACATTTTTATGTTAAAATACACTTTTTTCTCTTGTAATGTCTTGTTTGGAATTATCATAGCCAACTGTTAGCCGGAAATATGCACCTCCTGCGGATGAGAGTTGTTTCCCCCATATCTGAATGGTTCAGGTCTAGAACAAAACACAAACACCAAATGTTAAACTTCCCCTATATATGGTTCATTACATGAATATAATTCCATAATACTCATCTTAAAGGTTGTCCTCGCTATCCCTATAGAAGAAATTGTAAAATATGGAAAACAACAAGAGAAATATGATAGCATACAATATAATCAACTATATCTATTATTGTGACCAAGGAATCAAACAATATATACAAATGATACAGTAAATATGGGAAAGAAAAGACATTTTTTATTAGAAATGATTGGAGAGACTACAACCTTTATGCCTTGGTGTTGAGAGTTCCTTCCAATGGCTCCTTTCCTATAACTTCACCTTTCCTCCAATAGCTCAAGAATTATTTTGGCAGAGTGTGGGTATGCAACACAATTCTTCCTCCTTTCACCCATGGGGGATGAGCCAGTATTTAAATCAATGGGAGGATAGGAATGGTTGAGGATCTCATGGGTGAGGTGGAGATAAGATCCTAAATGGAGGATCTTGAGCTCCAGCTAGTCTTGAACCATAGGGATGAGGCTCCATGAAGGAAAGGTTCGAGAAGCCTCTCAAAGCTTCTCTTTTTGCCTTGAAAACTCAAGCACCACTCCTTTCATGAAGCAAATAGGCAGTGTTAAGGGGGTAATGCTTCTTGAAGTAAGGTTAGAGGTGGTGGCACCACTCTTTTCTCATGTATCAGGAGCATTGTTGACTTAGGTAACGCTTTTTGTCAATGGAGAAAGAGCGTTACCTGCTCAATACAAGGAAAACTTGCAAGGGGATAATTTCTTCCTTCATTTCTCTAGGGAAAAATTTGATGGATTGGAGAAAAAAAGGGAATACCTATCTCATAGAATGACGTTGATGAAATTTAGGTGTAACACCAACGCATCTCTCTTCATAGATAATATACCACCATTCTAGCTAATTTGTATTGCTTTGAAGTTTACAATTTTTTTCCATTCCATTCGTTAATAAAGTGTGGGTTTTACTATATTACTATTCTCTCTGCAACATCTATGTGTGTGTGTGTGTGTGTTTCCATTTTATATTATTGTGTTCATTTCAATATCTCACAAATCAATGTAGTCTTAGTCAATCCTAACCACCCATTTAGATGGTTGTTTTGACCCTCTAGGTTGTGACATTTTCTTGATGTGAATAAAAAAGTCATTGCTAAGGTTTGATTCCATGTAATGTGTTGAGTTATTCTAATTTGGTGCCAAATATATCAAGATCAATTCAGGCATTGTGGGGTCATTATATTTTTCATTGGAAGAGATATAGTGGAACAAGTGACTTTCTAAGATTTGAAGACCAATTAACAATATACCTAATGTTACCATTATTTCTTCCAAGGACTAGACATATGGTTATCAAAATAAATTTTCCAATAGAACGATGCAATATCATTGAGCTTATTCAAGTAAAGCTACAACTATGATGGCACAATTCATGAGATTTCTTTCTCCTTTGATCAAAATGTCAATCTCATGCATAATGTACACTACCATGTTTCATATAAAATGTCAAATGGAATTTATACCAACAATTAGAGTGAAACCTACAACTATAGATTAGCATGGTAACTATCTATACGTGCACTAATGGAAACAAGCTTCATGCATGCAAATTAAACTCAAGCAAACACCAACAAAATAAATTATACATAATCGGAGTTAATGTTGACATATGGTGTAGAGATAACAAAACTAATCCTTTTTTTCTTTTTAAAAATCAAATGGATACAAATTATATTAAAAAGGATACAACTAGTCTAATTATAAGAGTTCTAGATACAAAATTGCTCCCTATATGTGAGTTGTTCTAAGATTAAAATAACATAACTTGGGGTTTTACTATTATATATCCTAATAAACTCTCTTTATCTCAAATTTACTTTGTAATATATATGAAAACCTAGAATTAAAAAATGGCATTCCGATTATGGGCTTCTTGCTTGCAAGTATTACTCCTTGTCCACTTGCTCTATTTCCAAATATCCTTGGCCTTGTTGAACTATTTCATCCTTAGTTAGGATAGTTGAAGTATACCCATTTGACAAATTTGAATGGATGGTTGTAGATGAGCTTTTGATTAAACTCAAAACCAATTGATAGAACATTCCACACTGTGCCTCTGATTTCTCAATTTTCTTTCTATTTTGTGTTACTATCTCCATTTCCTTTGCATGCCTAGATTTATGGGATTCCTCCAAGTTAGATGATTAGTTTTTCAAATTGAAAATAACGATATAAGTATAATCCTAAAGACACTCTTAACATCTCAATATGTACCTCATTTTTTAGGATTAACAAGAGAAGCATCTAGGTTTATGTTGCTCCATGTTTCTAGACTGCCAATTGGCTCAAATGAATGAAATGCCAAAGACCTATACTCACAAAGAACATAAATCATGGCATGGAAAAAGTCCCAACAATAAAGAGACCTCTATGGATTAATGAATTAAATTATGTGAGGAGCATGAAATGTCAGATTTGCAGTTTCCCCTAAGATAATCCAAGAAATGGCGATGAAATACCAAGGAGAGAAAAAAATATATGGATTATTAAATCCATCGATCCTTCACCACCCTTAAAATTCTACATCACCATCAAGGATGAAGTGTGTAGATGTACCAAAGGATGGTTAAGTTTAAATGCTTATATTGATGCATATTAATTTCCAACCACCACTTACATACATTAACAACCATCAAATTTAAGAAGGTCCTGCTACTTCTATTTTTGGGGGGTTTTTGATAAATCTTCCTTTCTCGTCTCTTTGTCTTGACATAAAACTAAAATCTATTCTATGTTTTTGTTTGAAAATTATGTTTTTATCAGAGAACTAAAGTTCCTAAGCCTACTTCTACAATGCCTCCGCGGCAATGACGCCAAAATGTTGGGCTCCAATCCACTTATGCAGATCAGACCTTGAGTTTATGTCAATCCGGAGTTGGTAGACTTAGAGGCATATCCAAGTATAAGGACTCAAAGCTAGACTTATCTGGAAATCTAGTTTACTTAGGAAATAAACCTACTGAAAGATTAAAATACTGTGACTTGAAAACACAAAAATTCCTTTACAGGAGCAGTTTCATTTGCTCTTTCAATTACACGGCAGTTTATATGTGAAAGCAATTTATATGTGAAAGTACTGAGATAATAAAAACGAATTAAATCTAACCCTGAAATAAGAATCACAAAACTCTTCTCATTATCTCAACGTTGAAGAAATAATCAATCATTAATTCCCTTTACAGGAAAGCATTCATAATGTGTAACTGTTCTTAAGATTCCATCGTTGAATAAGCAAGCAATACACAGCAATGCAAGATAGTAATATGAACCATTTCTACAGCATATAACTAAGGAAATAATAGAGCTAATAAAACTGATTGAAAGCAATCTAACCTATTCTGCAATAAGAAAATCAAATCCTACAGGAACTAAAACATACCATTGACACAATCCAAATTGTTCACCGGCAATAAAAGGGTGTGCAGACTCGACAATGGGGGCCCTCCAATGCCTCGTTCACACACGCAGATAGAGAATCACAGAGTTTAAACTTTAATTGTATTCACCATAAGAAATCGATCATACACAGTAAAAGAACAACGCAGTCCAAAACAATATGCGTTTTCTCTCAAAATCGTGATGGATTTCTCCTCTGTTTTATGAAGTACTTATACAAATTATTGAAAACTAGAAATGCTATTAATCTAGAAACTAATTAATGAAACATAGTCCTCGAGATCCTCTATCAAATCTATGAAAATCAACAAAATCGGAACTGCCCTGCTTTTATGCTGAGTGGTAGCACAGGTGGTCGCCTTTGACCGACTTTGACTTGCCACCTATGAGAGCCACATCATCTATTCATTGGAAGTTTATCCATCCTTGGACACTGAGGATCTTTTCTCCATCTTTCAGTTCACGCCTAGCTACCCTGCAAGTGTTCAACCTTGGAGACATTACGGGAAGTTAGCACATCCTGTAATCCTGAATAAAAACCTTAGTTTAAATGCTTTAAAAATCTCAAAATTCAATCTGTTAAAAAGCAATGACATTTATACCTTTTAACCAAAGTTTGTGGGTGAATTTAAGGCTTTATAAATCAGTATGAAGGTTTTATGGAGGAAAATGGAAGATATTTAGGTGACAAAAAGAGGTCAAAATGGTGCCCAACATCTCCCCCAAGAGGAAGTTGTTGCATGTCCTCATACCCAAAAATATTTGACCTTGTTTATATCAAAAACCAAAATTTTGCTGCTGACCCTCTTGCTTTTAATCTCCTGTCTGAGATGATGCATCTGTTGAAGCCCGAGATGCATAAAGGACTTTCAGTGTCTCATATTTAGTTTTATAAATCTTTGTTTGCTTGTACCATCTGTATGCATGTTTGGAAATGCGTGTCCTTTGAACCTTCAGCTTCTAGTTGAGTTCTCTTAATTTCTCATTCCTGAGCTCTAATTCCTTTATTTCAAGTTTCAACCTCTTAATCTCTTTATTGTTCTTGGAAGTTTTCTTCTTTTTCATTTTCACTAGAAGCTGTACAGAATTGGTGTCCATCCCCAATTCTTCATGCTTTTGTACTGAATCTTCTTTCTCTTCTTCTTCCACAGTTTGATGCTCTGAGAAAAGAGAAGCTAAATCTTTTAGTATTTCCTATCTTGATTGCTTTTCCTTTTCCTTCTCTTGCTGATCCAAGAAGAGATTGATTCTTTTTGTCTGTTTGATCACTTCACCAGTGTCTTGGATATCCTGCCCTATTTCATCTGCTGGATATTCTTCTTGACTCCCCAAGGCTGACTTACTTCGAGTTTGCTTATACTTCCTTGGATTTCTCTGGTAAGTGGTGAAAATCTGCTCTTGTTTTTGAAACTGTTTGTCTTCTCTCATCACACTCCTAGTTCGTATCCTTCTCTGAGGCTGTTTTGAACTTGCTGCCTCAAAGTTGTCTTCATCATCAGTAATCAGCAACACCTCTTTCTTTTTCTTTTTCCCCTTTGGCGGTTTTGAGCTTGTTGCCTCAGGGTATGTTATCATCAACAATTCATCTTCTTTTAAACCTTCTTCAAGCAATTCTTCCTACTCTTCAAACTGATTGTGAATCAAAAATCCTGACCATGTCAAATTTTGCTTTTGTAACTCATGTTGGATGATGATTTTGATGAGTACACATTGAAAAAGGCTTGTCATTTTGTCTTTTGCACGTCTTTGGACAGCCTTAGCCATCTTAGTTAAACTCTGTAACAAGAAATAGGGCATATTAATCTCACATTCACCTTTTAAATGCTGCAACAGCTTGATGTGGTAAAGATACACAATACTGAATCAGCCCTCACAGGTAATAAATTTTTGGATAATATAGACTACTTCATCCCAGGGATGAACTAGCCAGCTCCTTGGTATTCCTTTCTTCCAGTTTACTGACCCTGCTCTTGATCTGCACAAAAAGGGTATCCATGCTTTCTCTTTGAATTGTTTAGTCTTGAAAAATATTTCTCCTTGCTATGGCAGGCCAATAATTTGTGCCGAAATGTCTTCAGACAATCTGAAGTGCAAGTTTCCCACTATAACCCTTTCTCCATCAAATGTTTCAGCAAAAGCTAGACTAACATGCTCATTATGCCCATCAAACTTTTCAAAAAAAGTTACCCACTGTGTCTTTTCAAAAATCTCCATGCAATTCTCATGAATATCAATGGGGTTGAATTTCGCTGGTTCTAGTCTAGATGAAATTTTGGACTTGAATAGGAAAGAGATATGTAACAGGAAACTTCAACCTTTCAATTTTTTTAACTCTGCATTTGTTTTCTTATCCCAAAACGACACTCTGAAAATGTAGAATTGTTGCTATCTTAGCAGAGTCTTTGGCAAAGAAAGGGTTTAAGTTTTACCTCCTTTCTGATGTAACTGCCTTCACTTCTACCTACACGATTACTTCCACGGCAATTGGTGCCTGCATCCGTCCTTTAATCCATGGCTTCTTCTTACTGCAACTGTTACCCACAGCAATCGGGCTTTTGCAGAGACAATGAGTTGGATTTGGTCCAAAAATAAATGACCAAATCGTAATCCTCGACTTCACCAGTTCATAATACAAGTTTTTAAGCACATTTGTATACTGTCGTGGGACATATATCCACGTTTTCTTCTCATCATTTCATGAGCATGCCACTTTCCATTCAATCATTTGCTCAGGAAAGAAATTAAAGGTAAGGTTTTGACAAATAATACACTTTAATTTCTTTGCATGCCTCAATGTTTAGTAAACAAGCTGTAGAAAAGGGATTTCTTCTCTTAAAGTAGATTTTTTCTTTTGAAAATATACATGACCATAAATGTTCTAAATTATATATATTTACTTAATGCATGATGCATTAATGTATATATAGAAAAACATTTGAAATTCTATTTCCCAGTTTATTGTTTTATTTTTCTTTAAAACATTTCACTTTCTGCTGAGAAGGAGACCCTGTCTGACTTTCTGCTAAGAAGGAGACCCTGCCTGTAGAATGCAGTATATATTTTGGCCATTTAAAATTTGCTCTTGGGTTTGATTTTGACCACCATCTTGACCCCTAGGGTAGGATGATGAAAGGTAAATGGGATGCTGGCAAAGATCATGAGGATAATGAAATAGGCAGTCAAGCTTACTAGGATAGGTAAATATGTCATCACTTAGAAACAAAGAATCATGAAACTTTTAAAACACAAAAACTGAAAATTCTTACAGACTTTGCTTGATATCTCTGTATGATGAGCTTGCTGCCTGATGTAACTGGTTTGCATTTATTTCTGGTTCATATCTATCCTTCTGATGTCTTCTTTATGCAAAATGTTTGCCATCTCATATTCCTTCTTCTTTGCTGGAATTCAGGCCCCTCTGTGTTGTTGGAAATCAGGTCCCTCTGCATATGAAAAAGACTTGGAGGGTGGCAAGAAAGCATAAAAATGCTTATCCCCCTCACAGGCCTATTTATTGACTTGTCCTCAAGTCAAACAAAAACTTCATTATTGAAAAGAAAACTATGTAAAAGAAATGAAATATTTTTATGAATTTTCAATGGCCAAGCGAACCTAGTTTTCCATTGAAAATTCAAGTTTATGTTGTGCCAGTGACCTGGTTTTCACAACTAAACTTCCTTTTTTTTTTCTTGTTTATATTTTTTTGTTTTTGATATTTTTTTTTTCTTTTTTTTTTTCTTTTTCTTTTTTTTTTATTGGCAATATCAGAGCAGCTAAGAAGTAAGTGAAGGATAAACACTGATGTGTCTATCTAGCACTTCCATTTCTCGTTGCTGTGAAATCTGTTGTATAAAATCTTCCTTGTTGATAGGCTTGGTATACAGTTTGAGACGATGGCCATTGACCACAAATGTACGTGCTTCATCATCGATTGTTTGAAGTTTGACTGAGCCATTGTCATATACTTCAGCAATCTCATATGGACCAAGCCAGTGAGTTGTGAATTTGGCTTTGAAGTCTTTGAACTTTGATTCAAACAATAGTGCCAAGTCATCGATGTGAAATTGTTTCTTTTTAATAAACTTGTCATGCCATTGAGCTCTTTGCTGTTGGATCAAAATATTGTGTTCTATGGCAGCCTGTCTCATCTCATCTAGTTGATTCAATTGAAGTATTCTTTCTTGCTCTGCCTCAGAAATATCCATGCCCAAATCTACTGTTAACTTGAAGGTATGAATTTGAAACTCTATAGGTAGGAGGACCTGCTTACCGTAAACAAGTTGATAAGGGGAAAAACCAATACTGTTTTTCCAAGTGATCCGGTATGCCCATAAAGCTTCAATAAGCTTAGCTGACCAATCCTTCCTATGTATCTGGATAGTTTTGGTGATGATTCCTTCTAAAGTCTTGTTTGTAGATTCCACTTGGCCATTTGCTTGTGGATGGTAAGGGGTATACTTTTTGTGCTTAATCTTGTACTTTTCTGCTATCTCCTGCACTAGTTTGGAGGTAAAATGGGCACCTTGATCAGTTAAAATCTCTCTAGGCACCCCAAATCTGACAAATATCTCCTCAAAAAGAAAGTTTACCACAGTCTGTTCGGTGGCTCTTGGTAATGGTTTGGCTTCTACCCACTTGGTGACGTAGTCTGTACATACCAAAATGTACTTCTTCCCTTGTGATGGTGGATGAATTAGACCAATGAAGTCAAGGGCCCACTTTTCAAATGGTTCAATGAGGATTTGTGGTTGGAGTGGCATTTCATCAGACCGGACTGGCCATCCCATCCGTTGACAAGTATCACAACTTCTAACATACCTCTTAGCATCTTTGAAAATAGCAGGCCAATAATACCCCAAATTGAGTATCTTGTATGCTGTTATTTTATCTGTAAAATGGCCACCAAACGGTTCATCATGACATGCCTTTAAAATATCTAAAACTTCATCCTATCGTACACATGTTCTTATAATTAGATCATATCCTGTGTAAAAGAGATCACCATTAACCCATATATGCCTAGCACTTTGTTTAATAATCTTTTTCTTTTCTTTAGATGACATAGATGGTGGTAGCTTTCCTGATGATAAATAGTTAGCAATGTCAGCATACCAAGGAGTGATAACAGAAATTGCAAACAGGTGTTCATCAGGAAAACTATCTAAAATAGGAACAACCTCACCAGTATTATGTAAGCGAGACAGGAAATCTGCCACTTGATTTTCTCGTCCAGGTCGATCTAGAACAGTGATATTGAATTCCTGCATTAATAACAACCATCTAGCAATTCGACCATTAGTGATAGACTTATTCATTAAATATCGTAAGGTTGAATGATCTGTATGGACAAAAATTTTGTAGCCAGTTATGTAATGACGGAATTTGTTTACAGCATGAACCACCGCCAACATCTCCTTTTCAGTGACTGTATAGTTCAACTCTGCAGGTGTCAGATTTTTACTAATAAAATAGATGGCATAAGTCATGCTATGCTCTTTTTGTCCCGGATGAGGCCCCTATTGCAGTAGCAGAGGCATCAGTAAAAATATGGAAAGGCAATGTCCAATTTGGTCCCCTTAAAATGGGAGCAGTTGATAGCTTCTCTTTAAGTGTCTGAAATGCAGATTGACAGTCAGTATCCCAATTAAAATTTACATCCTTTGAAAGCAATTTAAACAATGGCAGAGCTATTTTACTAAAATTTGCAATAAACCGACGATAATAACCTGCATACCCTAAAAAGCTTCTTACATCTGTTTGAGTTGTTGGTTTAGATAAATTTTCAATGATTTGAATTTTAGCAGGGTCTACTTTTATTCCAGATGAAGAAATGTGATGCCCTAAAACTATCCCTTCAGTCATCATCATAAAACACTTTTCGTTACTAAGGGAAAGGTTTGAGTCAACACACCTTTTTAGAATTTTCTCCAAGTTTGCTAAGGAATCTTCAAAGGTACTTCCATATACAGAAAAATCATCCATGTAAATTTCAACACACTCATGAATTAGATCTGAAAAGATGGCCAAGACTGCCCTCTGAAAGGTAACTGGGGCATTACATAAGCCAAAAGGTAAAACCTTGTAGGCATATGTGCCCCAGGGACATGTAAAGGTGGTTTTGTCCTGGTCTTCTGTTGCAATACTAATTTGATTATACCCACTGAAACCATCTAAAAATGAAAAATATTCTTTTCCAGCTAAGGTATCCAACACTTGATCAATGAAAGGCAATGGAAAATAGTCTTTTAATGTTGCCTTATTTAACTCCCTGTAATCTACACATATGCGCCATTTACCATTTTTCTTTGGAACAACAACCAAGGGGGAAACCCATTGGCTGTCGAAGATGGGGTAAATAAATCCTACTTTTAACAACTTTTGCAACTCTTCCTTGACTATCTCTTTTAGTATGGGGTTCATTCTATGTTGCGGTTGTCTAAGAGGTCTGATTTTATCATCTGTGTAAATGTGGTGAGTGCATGTTTCATGATGAATACCTAGCATATCAGTGTACTCCCAAGCAAATGCATGGGAATGTCTATTCAGCAAAATAATCAATTGTTCTTCCTGTGATATAGTAAGATGTGCACTTATATTCAAATGTTTTCCTGGACTGATTTCAACTATTTTACTTTGAATATCTGTGATTGAATGAACATTAAAAATATCATGAAGTGCCAATGCTAGAGAATGTACTATACAATTTTCCTGAAAATTATAACCCAAAACTTGATTTACTACAGCATATTGCATATCTCTTAATTCTTCAGAAATATCAGGTTCAGCAATGAAATAATCTAACAAATCCTCGTTGTTGTCTTCCTGAAAATCAAAGAATTGATTGATACTCAGGACAGGCTGAATCACTTCTTCTTCTTGTTCTTTGGTCTCATTAATCCATGACAGCTAATCTAATGTAGAAGGTCTTTGGACAAAAGGGTAAAGGACAATTTGTTTCCTCTCTGTCCCATGTGAAATGAGCATACTTCCTGACCTACACCCTATGAAAGCATCTGCGGTTTCCAACCAGGGTCTGCCAAGGATCAGTGGGTGCCCTCCTAGATTATACTTTGGTTGTAGCACTATGAAATCGACAGGATACTCCCAGGAGTCTAAAGAAACAATGATATCTTCTAAGACCCCTTTAGGTGTAATTTTAGACCTATCAGCTAATTCCAAAACTGTTGTGGTTGGTCTGAGATTTGTCAAGTGAAGGTATTCCATTGTCTCTAGTGTCATGACATTAATGGTAGCACCTAGATCAATCAGTGTTTTTGGAATTGAAAAATTGTTAACAATAATTGTAACCATTGGGATTCCAGGATCTACATACTTTTCAATGAAAATAGTATTAGACATTAATCCTGCTAGATTGCCTACCACATGAATTTTTTATGGATCCTTCCTTCTTTTATTAAGACATAATTCCTTAACTGCTTTAGTGTAAATTGGAATATCCTTTATAGCCTGCAGTAGAGGAATTTTGACATATACTTGGCTAACTCATTCAAAACATCAAAATCAGGTAGGGAGATTGAAGGTTTTTCTTTGACCAACCTTTCTGGAAAAGGAGGTGTATAAGATACTAATGTTTTCCCTTTTTTACTGTGATTTTCTGACTGTGATTTTTCTTTATTTAATTTTTTTGGAATTTTCTCATTTTCTGTTTGTTCTTCTTAGATAACAGGAGATTCTTTTTGTAAAGTTTTTCCAGATCTTAAATTGATATTTTGCAGTGGGAGAATTGAGTAGGGGAGTGCCATTCCATCATCAACATTATACATGGATCTGTCTATTTTATTATTTGGATTTGGAATTGGCTGAGCTGACAATTGTGTAGGGTGAGGTGGAGGCTGATTGGATGGCAATTGAAGCTGTTGAGGTGGTGGACCCAATTGAGGAGCCGTGTTGTTGGGTTGTTGAAAATATGGAACTTGGAAAGATGGGGCTTGGACTTGATTCTGCTGGTATTGGGGATAGGCAGAAGGTTGTTGATAGGGCTACAAATAGGCCTGCTGATATGTCTGGTTACCATGGGCATATCCTCTCCAATTTGGAGCAGATTGGGCTAATGGAGGAGACCAAGTTTTCCAGGGCATGGGTGCACTCCATGAATTCTGAATAGGAGTTTGATAATTTGTATGAAATTGCTGCATAGGATCTTGAGACATACCTGAAAAATCGTGGCTGCCAAGGTCTTCGTTGTCCCATAAAGTAGAGAGACTCCATGCTTTGATTCTCCTCCATTCGAGCTTCCTGTAATTCTTTCAATCTAGGGCAATCATCAGTTTTGTGATTAGAAGTACATAAGCCACAAATTTCAATAGTATTTAAAGGACATTCTTTTAGTGGGTGTTTCTTTCTACATTTAGGACAAAAAATAGACAAGGCTTGATCTTGCTGGTCTTGTTGTTCTTGTCTCTTTTTGGTTTTTTCTACTTCGACTTGTGTGCCC
Organism: Pseudotsuga menziesii; assembly: GCA_001517045.1. NCBI lineage: Eukaryota > Viridiplantae > Streptophyta > Pinopsida > Pinales > Pinaceae > Pseudotsuga > Pseudotsuga menziesii. The sequence goes on from LPNX010293739.1 coordinate 14,759, forward strand.
AAGGTACTCAATAAATCAGTCTTGAAATCTTCTAGCAAATTTCCAAGCTCGGCTCTAGAGATACCACTGTTTGCAGATTTAGTTACTTTGGTAGTGATATCCCTTTTTCCAGTTTTAGCCTTTCCTCTTGAATATTTCTGACATAAATCGTGTATCTCATCAAAGGGAAGGTAAGAGATGTCAACTTTGCCCATAACATTCAAAATATCCAAATACTCTTCTCTTATTCCTTTTAGAAATATTGTTCTAATCATCTCAGATGTCAAAGAATTGTATTTAGATTTCTGCAAGTTATATGAGAATCTTTCCAAATACTCCTCCAAGCTCTCATCTTCCTGTTGAGTCATTCCAAAAATGTCATCTTTTAGATCCTTTGATCTGCAATATGCCTGATATTTTCAAAGAAATATCTTCCTCATTTAATCCCAGCTAGTGATAGAATGCTCTCCTAATCCCATGAACCATTTCAAGGCAGCTGCTTTAAGGGTAGCAGGGAAAAGACGAAGCTTATGGGTGTCATCAGTGTATCCATAATTTCGACACAAGATATCAAACTCGAATAGGAAAGAGTCGGGATCTTCAGAGGTCATGCCATAGAAGTTTGGTAAGACAGATGGTGGAATATTCTTCATTTTTACCTCTTCTCCTAGGGTAATGCTAGTGTCCAAAATGGGAAATTTAAAGGTGGCTTCTTGATCTTCTTCTGTCCTTTCATCTCTCTCATGTCTCCTTTCTTCTTCCCTTTCATGTGTCCTCTCTTCTTCTCTTTCATGTAGCCTCTCTTCTTCTCTTCTCTCTTGTCTTCGTTTGTTTTCTATTTCTAATATTCTCTCATACTCCCTTCTCTATTCCGCAGTTGGTCATTTTGATGTTTCTTCCTCAGCCATTTTAAAATAACCCACTATTGAGATGAATCCTTTTGAAAAACAAGGTCCTGTTACTTCTATTTTTGGGGGGTTTTTGATAAATCTTCCTTTCTCGTCTCTTTGTCTTGACATAAAACTAAAATCTATTCTGTGTTTTTGTTTGAAAATTAAGTTTTTATCAGAGAACTAAAGTTCCTAAGCCTGCTTCTACAATGCCTCCCCGGCAACGGCGCCAAAATGTTGGGCTCCAATCCACTTATGCAAATCAGACCTTGAGTTTATGTCAATCTGGAGTTGGTAGACTTAGAGGCATATCCAAGTATAAGGACTCAAAGCTAGACTTATCTGGAAATCTAGTTTACTTAGGAAATAAACCTACTGAAAGATTAAAATACTGTGCCTTGAAAACACAAAAATTCCTTTACAGGAGCAGTTTCATTTTCTCTTTCAATTGCACAGCAGTTTATATGTGAAAGCAATTTATATGTGAAAGTACTGAGATAATAAAAACGAATTAAATCTAACCCTGGAATAAGAATCACAAAACTCTACTCATTATCTCAACGTTGAAGAAACAATCAATCATTAATTCCCTTTACAGGAAAGCATTCATAATGTGTAACTGTTCTTAAGATTCCATCGTTGAATAAGCAAGCAATACACAGCAATGCAAGATAGTAATATGAACCATTTCTACAGCATATAACTAAGGAAATAATAGAGCTGATAAAACTAATTGAAAGCAATCTAACCTATTCTGCAATAAGAAAATCAAATCCTACAGGAACTAAAACATACCATTGACACAATCCAAATTGTTTGCAACAATCCAAATTGTTCACTGGCAATAAAAGGGTGTGCAGACTCGACAATGGGGGCCCTCCAATGCCTCGTTCACAAATGAAGATAGAGAATCACAGAGTTTAAACTTTAATTGTATTCACCATAAGAAATCAATCATACACAGTAAAAGAACAACGCAGTCCAGAATAGTGTGCGTTTTCTCTCAAAATCGTGATGGATTTCTCCTCTGTTTTATGAAGTACTTATACAAATTCTTGAAAACTAGAAATGCTATTAATTTGGAAACTAATTATTGAAAGATAGTCCTCGATATCCTCTATCAAATCTGTGAAAATCAACAAAATTGGAACTGCCCTGCTTTTGTGCTGAGTGGTAGCACAGGTGGTCGCCTTTGACCAACTTTGACTTGCCACCTATGAGAGCCACATCATCTATTCGTTGGAATTTTATCCATCCTTGGACACTGAGGATCTTTTCTCCATCTTTCATTTCACGCCTAGCTTCCCTGCAAGTGTTCAACCTTGGAGACATTACGGGAAGTTAGCACATACTGTAATCCTGAATAAAAACCTTAGTTTAAATGCTTTAAAAATCTCAAAATTCAATCTGTTAAAAAGCAATGACATTTATACCTTTTAACCAAAGTTTGTGGGTGAGTTTAAGGCTTTATAATTCAGTATGAAGGTTTTATGGAGGAAAATGGAAGATATTTAGGTGACAAAAACAGGTCAAAATGGTGCCCAACAATAATACTAATATAATAAGAAATTTAATGTTATAATATATAGGGATTAACAATAGTAGACTGAACTGATCAATGTGCTTGTCGCGGATGAAAGCTCTACTAGGGTTTGTTGCTAATCCAAACCCTGTACTGCCTTCTGACCGTTCTTCCCTGCACTTTCTGGAGAGGTTTTTGTCTGCTAGCCATCCGCCTGGCTCTGATAGGCATCATGGCGTCTGCGTCGAGGGGGAGAGAGTGAGCCAGGCCCCTCCCAGTCTCTCTCAGCAACAAAGATTTATGAGATTCTCATGGGTCCCAGCAACTCATTGAGAATTGGTTCGGAATATATTCCCATTAGGTTGGACGAAAAAATCCTGCTGATAAGACAGCGGCCATCCCTGATTTGGACAAAGATAAACATCCTGCAAAAATGAACAAATCTTGCATCCCATGCATGACTGAGCGCCCCTGCTTATCATTACTGGCGGATAGGATAAATACCAGAGCGCAAAAAATGAAAGAGCACACTCTGATCGGTAAATTTATGGGATTTTGGCCGACTGAACATGCCCTTCGGGGTTGGATTGTAGCTAAATGGAGAACATTTTGATCTTTAGTTAGGATCTAAAGGATGTTTTACCATTATCTTTCATCACCTGGAAGATAAAGCTCGGGTGGAAGAAGGAGGGCATTACTTCTTCAATTCTGCAGGTCTATATCTCAGGAACTGGGTTGAATGCTTTTGCCCAGAAAAAGAGGACTTCTCTTGGGCCCCTATTTGGATTCACATGTTTTCTCTCCCGCAAGAATATTGGGATGAATCTACCCTTCAAGAGATTGGAAATACTCTAGGTTCCTTCGTTCGGACGGCGGATCAAACAAGAATGAATAAATTTACCTCTTATGCCAAAATTTGTGTCTTCATGCACATTGCTTAGGCTCTTCCGGATGTGATTTGTCTCTCCCATGAAGACAGTGACTGAATCCAGCCGCTTGACTATGAACATATCCCGTTTAGATGCCAAAAATGCCACGAACACGGGCATCTGTTTCGAGACTTTCCTTTGAATAAATCTCTTGAGAAACCTAACCCTCATATCTCTGATGAGCAAGGGTTCCAGTACATGGCCAGGAGAAAGCGCAATCACAAAAGGCCGATGCAAGAAAAGCTTCCAGAGCATCCTCCTTCCACCAACAACAGCTTTCAAGTTCTGGAGGAAGTAAATATGGATCCGTAAAAGTTCATTGAGGATAAGAATTTGAATCAAGAAGTCCCGGTCCAGCTGCATGCATCTAAATCAATGGATAATTCTACCTTTCAACCCTCTAAGCTATCTCCAAGTAAGTCCTTAGAAAACCCTAATGAAACTCAAGACAGAGCTCAATTAGATATGCATATGCTAGATAAAAATCTTGAAACCCTAGAGGAAGAGGACATGAAAGATGCAATTCTCGAAGGGCTTGATCTAATTGGTCTCGAAGATGCTTGCACCAGAAAATCTTTTAAATCTATTCCTCCCAAGCAGATCTAGCTTTTGCACAAAGCCCTAGTTAAGGCAAAAGCTCATCTTGGAGTGGCTACCTCTGGACAAAAAGAGAAACAGAAAGCACATAAAGATCCCAAAAAAAGGACGTAAATCGGCTCTTCAACGAATCGATCGTTTAGGCACTGCGCTGGTTGACTCGGGCCAATATGCTCAGTTAACTAAATTCTTCACTACCCCCCTTCTGTTAATCAATGAATATCCTTGCTTGGAATATTATAGGTCTCAGTGGTCACTCTAAACAAAGAATGCTTAAAATGAAACTTCAAAATGATCCTCCTTCTGTCCTTTTTCTACAAGAAACCAAATGCCCCAGTGACTCTGCTGCCTCTATTTTGCCCCGGATTTGGAAGAATTGTCTCACTATTGCTATTGACGTGCATGGTTCCTTAGGTGGCCTCTCAATCAGCTGGAACCCTCTACTAATCACTCTAGATGATGCCCTTGCCTCCAGGAATGTGCTTTCTGCCTCTTTCCACATTCTTGGTTCCAGTATAAGGGGTTACTTAATGAATGTGTATGGCCCTCAAATGGCTGATTCTAAAAAGAACCTCCTAAATCATATAGATTGGTTCTAGAGCCTACATAATGAATCTCTGATAATCATTGGTGGAGACTTTAACATGATATCCAACCTAGAAGAGAAAAAAGGTGGCCTTAAAACTCTCTCTGCAGAAGATGAGGCCTATAAAACCATGATCAACTCATGTGAAATGGTCGATGTTCAGACCGCCTCTGGATTCTTCACTTGGAACAACAGAAGAGTTGGAGTCCACCAAATTGCTAAACATCTGGATCACTTCCTGGTCTCAGAGCCTATCCTTACCCTTGGAGGGCTTCTGGATGCAATTGTTCTTCCCACAGCTAGTTCTGATCATTGGCCCATTGCCCTTTCCTGGCATATTCATGGCCATTCCCTTCATAAACCTTTTAGATTTGAAAAATCCTGGCTCACCCATCCCACTTTTATGGATTCAGTCACTTGTTGGTGGAATGAGATGTCAGTCTCTGGACATTCAAAAATGGATATTATGCACCAAAAGCTGAAAAGGTTACGGGGTCATATCAGAAACTGGAATAAAACTATTTTTGGTGATATTTTTAAAGAAAAAGTGGTAATTCAAGAAATCTTAGAATCTATCCAACGTCAGGCAATGGAGCATGGTTTTACTCTGGAATCAAAGCTTCAAGAAAGAGATCTCCTCCACCAACTCAACAAAAGATGTGATCAAGAAGCTATTTTCTGGAATCAGGAAGCCAGGCTTAAATGGATAAAAGATGGTGAGCGCAGCACAAGTTTTTTTAACAAATCCATAATCCAACACGGAATGAGGAACAAAATTAGCAAGCTTTCGCACAGATTCTGGAGATACTATGGAGGAACATCAAGAAATATCCGATGAACTAACGCAGCATTTTAGTCATCTCCTCTTTGAACCAAACCATGAGCGGAAAGAAGCTATCTATAGGGTAATCCAAAGCATTCCCTCTCTCGTGAATAACGAGCACAACCACTCTCTTATGCAACCCATTTCCATGCAAGAAGTTGAGGCAGTAGTGGAGAAAATGGTGGATGGAACTTCTCCAGGTCCGGATGGTTTCACTATTGATTTCTTTCACCACTGTTGGAATCTGCTCAAGGATGAAGTTCTAGAATTAGTAGAGGAATCTAGAAAAAAGAAATGGATTCTTCCAGCTCTTAATCCAACTCATCTAGTTCTCATTCCTAAAGAAATTGGATCTTCTCACCCTGGTAAGTTCCGCCTTATCTCCCTCTGCAATGTAATTTACAAAATTATCTCTAAAGTGGTGGCTAACGGTCTGAAACCCCTCTTGCCTCTCCTCATTTCGTCGGAACAATCAGACTATGTGGAAAGAAGACAGATTTTGGATGGAATAATTCTTGCCCATGAGGTTGTCCACTATCTTAAAACCTCTAAAAACCCAGGCATGATTCTCAAACTAGACATGTCTAAAGCCTTTGATAAACTTAGCTGGGCTTTCATTGAAAAAAAAAAATTGGCTTTTCGCTTCTGTCAGGATTGGGTTCGTTGGATCCTTTCTCTTATCTCTTCAGCTTTCTTTTCCATCTTGGTCAATGGATCACCTTCCTCCACTTTCTCCCCCTCGCATGGCATATGCCAGGGAGATCCCCTTTCTCCCTTCCTTTTTATTCTTATGGCAGAGGATCTTGGCCATATGATCCAATCTGCTCTTTCTAAGCATTCACTCCGAGGCCTCTCCCTTCATAATTCCCTGCCTTTGGCTTACCAGTAGTTCGTGGATGAAAATATCCTCTTTGGACACTCCTCTATGCATGAAGCACAGAAAATTCACTCTATCTTGCACACCTTTGAAGCTGCTTCAGAAACCTCCCTTAATTTGCATAAATCTCAAATCTTCTTTTTTAACACGAGTATGGCAGCCCAAAAAAACATTTCTCGTGTTCTCCATTTCTCGGTCTCCTCTTTGCCCACTAAATATTTGGGAGCCCCGCTGTTCAATGTTGCTCTAAAACATTCGTCCTGGAAAGAACTTCTGAACAAACTTGAACTTCGCCTCTCTTCCTGGACCTTCAGAGCCCTTAATTTCCCTTGTCGAGCCATCTTGTTAAAATCCACTCTGCAATCTATTCCTCTTTATGTTTTCTCAGTTTTGGCAGCCCCGAAATGGGTTCTAAAAGCTATTAAAACTCTTCAAAGGTCTTTCTTGTGGGGCTGCACTAATAACAATAGCAGATGGGCGCTAGTAAGTTGGGACATGCTGTGTAAAAAGAAGCCTGAAGGGGGACTCAGCATTAGGGATCCTGAAATAAACAACCAAGCTCTTTCAGCCAAAATATGGTGGCACTGGATCTCAAAGAACAACACCCCATGGACTACGCTATGGAACAACAAGTATGCTATGGATTATCTCGCGCACTCGCTGGTCAGATTTGATGAAGAACTACCTGGCTCTCATATTTGGAAAGATTCCAACATGCAAAGGGCCATAATTCAAAAGCATAGTTTCCAGAAAATTAATGATGGGAATAAGGCTCTTTTCTGGGAAGACTCCTGGCAACAACTTCCTAGCCTTAAAATTCTTGTCCTTGATCATGAGTTCCAAAACTACCTCAATTGCAACAACAACCTAATGGTCAATGATTTATGGACCTCTTTGTTAAACGGATTCCGTAGTTGGAAAGATCCCTCTCTCTGGAACTCTGTTCCGGACAAAAACCTTTCCGACAAATGGCTGAAACTTTGTACTAGAAAGATCAAGCATAGACAGGGTTCAGACATCATTCGTTGAGGGCACCGTCCTTCAGGCAACTTCTTGGTGAAAGAATCCTACATCATCATTTCGGCCATGCCTAACAACCAGGTCTCTCCGATCTGGACTCATCTCTGGACTTCTCAACAATGGCCCAAAATCTCCCACTTCCTCTGGCTTTTCCTGCATTGAAGAATTCTCACTTGGGAGAACTTAACTTGAAAAGGATTCCAGGGTCCTTCCAAATGTAGCCTTTGCAATATTAATCAGGAATCCATACACCATCTTATGGATGCTTTCCCTTTTACCAACTTGTTGTGGGACAATGTGGCAGAAGTTTTTAGGTGTACCAACATAGTATAAGGAAATATTACTGAGTCACTAAAAAACTGGATGGATAGCCCCTTTGAAAGTAACATCCTTAACCAACTTTGGATGCTTATCCCTAGTTTTGTTCTTTGGCACACCTGGAAAGAACGCCACAATAGAATTTTTAAGAATTCCATCTCTTCACCTCAAGTTTTGTGGAACGCCATCAAAAAGAATCTTCAAGAAATCATTCACTCCAAAATATGGACGATTTCCGACCTCCCCACCTCTCAAAATGAGAAACTTTTGTTGAAAGCTCTTAACTTTGATTCCTCTATAGTCCCATCTTCCTTCAGTAAACATATCATGCAATAGGATAGCCCTAACCACTGGGATCCTCCACTTGAAAATGTGTTCAAGCTCAACTTTGATGGTGCCTCCAAGGGCAATCTGAGCAGAGCTGGCTTCGATGGAGTTATAAGAAATAACCATGGAAATATCACCCATCTATTCTATGGCAATTCAAGGTTCAAATCCACTGAACTCGATGGTTTGATTGCTGGATTATCATTAGTAAAACAAAAGGGACTATTTCCTGTTACTGTGGAAGGAGATTCTGCCATAATCCTTTCTATGGCATCTAAACTTCTCCACGGCTCGCAGGTCTCCAAAGTTACAACCAGTTGGAATCTAGCGCAAGGTATCAGCTGTTTGGCATCCCTTCTTCAAAATATGCACGCAATCACCTTTCACCACGTGCGTAGAAAAGTAAACTCATTAGTTGACTTCTTAGCTAATTCAGGAGTTAATTCTAGTCCTCACTCGTTGGTGGAAGGCACGTTTCATGATTCTCTAGATGAGCAAATCTGTACAAAGTGTATTCAATTTGCCAGCTCTAATATGTCTCGCCTAGATGTGGGTGATAACACTAGTGACACCCATCCCATTCTCCAGGCACGTGTAATGCTAGAGATATCCCACCATGGCAGTGCAGTTCATCAACCTACTCAAGATTCTCTGTGCATGGGATAAATTTCCCCGATCACTTCAGCTCATGCGAACAGGGCTGGCGAAGGTACGTCCTCCTAGGTTCATTCATGGCTTGGCTACGAGGTTTAATTTTGGAAGGTACGTGAAAGGCGTTTAATTCAGCACCATGTCGATTCTTATGTTATGGCTGGTCGCAATGTTTTGTTTGCAGTCTAGTGGGAGGTTTGCAGAGTCTCCGTTGCTGTGCGTTCCAAGGTCCGCACTGGTAAAATTGCTCCACTACGTATTGGTCTCAGGCTCAGGTCAGTAGCAATGTCTTGCCAGAGAGAAACCCCAAGACGTGCTAGTTCAGGAAGGGCCAAACCCCATAGGGGTTGCAGTGCACCAGTTCCGGCAGATTATGAACCGCATATTTCTCCGTGAGTCCGTGTATTGGTGGAAGCCTGGGAGAACAAGGTTCTCAACCACAAGCTATCGACGGGCGAGGAAGGTGGTCGAATCAATCACTACTGGATGCTGAAGAATATGCTCTGCAATCTGGCAGAGGACATGCTTAGTAATTGGGTTGAGGCACGGATTGCAGTTCATTCCATGAAAGAAAAAATCACTGAGATGGATGCTCAATTCACGACCATGGACAAATCCTTTTCATGGAAAGGAATGGTAAGCATTTCGAGTCTGAATGTTCACAAAATGGGGGGTGGTGCTCAGGGTGGCGTAGCAAGTGGAAGCGAATCTGGAGGTCGGGCTCTCACCAGTCTAGGTGGCAGCGGTAGCCAAACCTTTCCCGGTTCCATCAACTGTGGAACCTCTCCTCAAGTGACTGAAGGACTCGCCGGCCCAGTAGCCTGAGCAGCACCTGTCTTCTCTGACTCTGGCACCGAATGCTACCACCAATTCACCCACTTTGTCGTAGGAAGAACAATGGGCTTTCCCCATCACTGAAGAAATTCCCTCGGTTTAATGTTAGTTTTGAACAAGTTTTTTTTGGTCCAGTCTCTAGAAGGTTTTATGGTTTTAGTCTAAGCTTTTTTAGTTAATTATGTATGTCTTTTTTCAGTTTGGCTTCACTCTTATATAGGAGCATGATATGTCTTTTATGGATCTCTGTAACTCAGTCTTTAAGTTTATCAGTCATGAACATATTTATCGTGAATCTGGTTAGAAGGATGGTATTTTTTTTGAGAGGCTCTAAAGGAGGTTTTGCCTCTTTCAACCTCAGGCAGCCAAGATATTTGTATGTAATTTTTTTTTGCCTCTGTAATATAATATATTGTGCAGCTTATAAAAAAAACAATAGTAGATTGAACAGAAAGAATATTATAATTTTGAACTAGGGTTGCAACATTACAGGTGGGTTGACCAATTGCATGCATATTCTAATAATTAGAATCTTGTCCAATCTAGTCAACAATAGTATGACTCAAAAAACCAACCTTTCCATCGACATGTGATCCTAGAGTGGGTTTTAAAATTTCAAATGAATATCAAAGTGCATGATGAACTAACTCATAGAGTGTGCTAAATTATGAATAAATCAAATCCAATTGTTGTGCTCATAAAATAACTTACTCTTCTTTAAGATCCTCTGGCATTGCTACATCCCTTATTATCTTTGGAAATAAAGTTTTCACAAACCCGTTTGCAAGGAATTGATCAAGTCTATTGACTCGGATAATCCTTCATTGGTCCCTCCAATTATGGATATTATATTATATATGAACTAATGTAAATTTCCAAAGTGAATTAACAATTATGTCCTTATTTTGTAATGAATGGGTAACTAAAATTGTGTCAAAAATAACATTTATAGGGAGGAAAAATTAGCAAAAAATGTTCCAAGTAACTTGATATCACATTTAGAGGAACTACTAGTCAGATTACTCTAAAGAGACAACCAAATTTTATCGTCAACTAGTGAATTTGAAGACCACCCAAGAAGAAAAGTCATGACATGTGTTAATGGATCTTCTCGAGATCGACCATCAAACATGGGAATATCATATGAAAATTTAATTGGGATGACACGCCATGCTGGATGATCACATATAGGGTTAGTTGTTAGCTATGGTAGGTCTATCAAGTTCAAAGTCACGAAAAATGGCAATCATGGATGAGTGGACAGGACAAGGTTTTTAAAGGAAACTACTTGTCAACCGACAAGTTCAAAACTTCCTTGGATAGAAATCCCACATGGGACTGGACAACTCCCTTCAAATTTATTACCACCAGGAACCCCTTATTTACCTAGGAAATGACTTCCCCCATGCATATTGTTTCCACCAGGAGTATTACCACTTCCCAGTACATTGTTAGTATTAAGTGGAGAGGTGGCATTAAGAGGAATATTCCATAAGGGAACCCTAAGTTTGGAAATGTGGATCTAACTTAAGTTATATCATATGTGGGTGGAAACCCACTTCCTACATAAAATATAGGAGTAATAACTACTCCAAAGGAGAATCTTGACTTAGAGATCAAAGTTCTTATAGAGGTCATTCCAACACTAGGATTACAATGGATTGGAATGTGTGTACTAATAGATGGAATAAAAAACAAAAATACATTGAAAACATGTGGCATATTGGTGGAAATAATCGTTTCATTAAATAGTGTTATGAAAGGGGCATTAACGCCTCCTCCATATGCACTGGGTGTAGCAGTGTTAGGCCCCCCTTGTTGTGATGAACCACTTTTTCTAAACGTATTGTATTGTACAATATGAAGAAATTCAAATGGATATATGGGATAAGGTATGCTCAATTGTATCAATTCAGAACTTTTGGGTTGTGTCAAGTTAGGATTATAACAGGCCGGTATTTGATTTTCAACGGTTTCAATTTTAGGCTTTCCTAAATCTTTTCATAGATTTTGTTTAGTGTTTAAATGTATAGATTTATCTCTTTCAAGTATCTCCCAATTTGTGTGTGAGTGTGTCTTATACTGGAATGTGTTATGGATATTCAAGCATCTTCAAGTTGAAAAATGGTTCCACACTTTTGGTAGGATACCCTCTTAACCATCAAGACTAGCAGGTAAAATGGTTAGCTACTTTTAGTCATTTTAAGTTCCATGAGTTTTTTATTTAAATTCGAACAAACAAAATATACAAATAACCAAGAAAAAATATCCTAAGGACATTGTAGACAAAAATAAACAAGAAAAAATCACCCACTTAAGAAATATATAATAAACAACAAGCAAATAAGGTAGGGAACCTTCCAATGGTTAGTCTAGGAGTATCAAGGCTCAAGACAAACACGCAAAGGTGGGAATGAGACAATTAGGGTAACTCTCATGCAAACATAACCCAAGGTGAAACTCTTTTGAAGGCAAGTACCCTCCAAAGAAGATGAAATGGGTATTATACATCTACCTTAGGTACCATGATCACTTCCATCTTACAATCACTTGTGTTAAACCTAGGAAAAGGCACTAGCATTACCACTTCGTAAATCAACAATCGAGTGGAAAAATTGTGGGTTGGGTGTCTACGTATGGGAAGGAAATGTAGGATGTGTGTCATAGAATCGAAAATGTAAGAGTATTGGTGTCACTCAAGGAATTTCCAATCATGATAAAGATCCTATACAGGCATAGCCCACTAGATAAGACAGAGGAGATAATCTCTACACGTGCCTAGATTGACCTAGTTCTTGAAACATGTGTTAAGTGCACTTATTGATAAATATTATTTGTTTCTAATCCATTTTAACTCTCTTTAGTGTGATCTAGCTAAGTTCATACAACCTTGGATATTTTTACTATCCATTGTACACTAAGGCTCTACAGCGTATACTTGTTTGTTTGCTATAAAAACAATTCTTATTGCTTTTAATGTCTATTTTAATCAAGATATGGATTGCAACTTATATGGTGTTGAGATTAAAAAATTTGATATAATAATAAAGATAGTGAAAATGAAAAATAAGCATGCTTTTTATGTTTCTTTTGATAAAGCAAGGCAGAAAATTCCATATCCCATAAATAGGGAAAAATAATGCATGTTCCTTTTTTAAAATGCACTTCAACAATGATGTTCCAAATTTCCAAAGAAAGATTTATTTATTTTAAATAGTGGTTAAGAAAATAACAAATCAAAGTGCGTATGCAGGCATTTTTTCAAACTCTTTTTCATCTTAAAAAATGAACTAATAACAAAAACATAAAATGACCATTTAAGCATTTTATAAAACTTCTTTGCTCTAAACTCATGCAATAATTGAATGCAAACAAAAAATTTAAACTTAGGATTAAACAAATGGAAATTTTAAGCATCCATGAACCACATGCAATCAACTTTCAAATCTAAAAATGATGATTATTCCAATTTGAACAGGGCACTCATAAAATTTCTATGGAAGAACCACATGTGCTCACGAATGTTATGATTGTTATGATTGTTGGTTATAATAGACATGAGTAGCGAGGAAAAAATGTTTAAACATCTTAGATTTTTAAAAATGAATATTGGTTCATTTTATGTGTTCTATGAAACATGCAAGGGGTACTATAGTTTCCAAAATGATAAACAAACTGAAAATAAACCCAATACTTTAGAATGATTTGGATGAACCTTGAAAATAAACCCAATACTTTAGGATGATTTGTATGAACCTTCCTAGTTTGATCCTCCTTGAGAAAGGGTGAATCTCTTCGGCAATCGTTAGTGTAGATTATAATAGTTATTTTCTTAGACCTACATGTAAGTTAATACAAATGGAAAACATGTTTAGTTTGGTTGTTCATTACTGCAAAGCATTGGATATTTTCCTTATGATTTCTATAATGATGTACTTGTACCTGCAATCAAATTAAACTAGAACCATCCTCAAATCCTTTTGCACTACATTAACAAAAATGTATATAAATCTTAGTTACTTATAGGTAAAGTAAAAACATCCCAAATAACAAAATCAAATGAATTTATCAATAAAAATTATTTTGGGTGAGGGGGGGGAAATATGGATCTATTAATTTGTAAGGGAAACAATACAACAATATGAATACTTAAATTCTAATTGCGACATCTCCTTCACCAAAGCCAATATTCTCTTGATTTTAGCCACACACAATAATCCATGTTCCTCTATCATGGAGGAAACAATCCAGTGGTTCTTTGATCTCCCCCCAAGAATATCCTTATGTAGATAGAGTAGTTAGTTGATAACTTTTTATCAACAATGAAAACATGAGCTTCATACTGCTTTTGCTTTCTCTATCTCAATTCCTCTAGATCTTGGATCCTTGGAATCATTTTTTCCATCATCTTTACATAGCCATGGATTGTCACAACCCCCTCCCATCAATCCGACCCATTGAGGGAACGTGAACAATAAATGAGGATGCTAAACTTCACCCTCGTGCCCAAATTACGATTTGTTTTTATTGACATATATTTAAATGTGTGCCATGCATGATTAATTCATTATGTTATCATTCTTACTTTCCTACATATCATTTTGTCACTATTCATTTTATCATAGTTCATTATGTCACAGATAATTCTATCACACATCATTATGCCACAGTTCATTCTAGTGCAGATCATTCTATCACAAATCAATCTGTCACAATTCACTCTATCACAGGTCAATCTGTCACAAATCACTTTGTCGTAGATTGTTCTGTCACAGTTGATTTTGTCACAGATCACTCGATCACAGATCACTCTATCACATATTACTTTGTCAAAGTTCATTCTGACACAGATCACTCTATCATAAATCACTTTGTCACAGATCATTTTGTCACAATTCATTCTGTCACAGTTCATTTTTTCACATATCACTCTGTCATAGATCACTCTATCACATATCATTCTATCATAGATCACTATTTCACAAATCACTCTGTCATATATCACTTTGTCACAGATCATTCTGTCACAGTTTATTTTGTCACATATCACTCTATCGCATATCATTTTGTCATAGTTCATTCTATCACAGATCACTATGTCATATATCACTCTATCGCAGATCATTTTTGTCACAGATCACTATGTCATTGTACATTCTATCATAGATCACTATGTCGCAGATCATTCTATCATAGATCACTCTGTCAGAGTCCATTCTATCATAGATCACTATGTCACAGTCCATTCTGTCAAAGTCCATTCTATCATAGATCATTATGTCACAATAGGGAATGAACGATATGGGGGGTGATAAATTTCACAGCATGGCCATATTACAAATTTATTAACATCTAAATGTGTGTGAAAATTCATATTAAACATACAGATCGGAATTAAAATCAATCAATGCACTCCCACATCATGTTCATACCCGCAAATAGTAAAACAATGCATGACAATAAATACATTTTCATGCTATCATGGGAATCTAATTGAACAATTCATGCTGGGTCATCTCATTCAATTTAACATAAACAAACCATCATTCATAACACATAAATTGGGCATAATTAAAAAACACAATAAGAACTTATATTTTAATTGAATTTGTCTCAACAACTGGATATGGAAGAGAAACGTTCCACCCAATCATAGGTCTATGTCAAACCTATATTCTTTTAGTTGAGAGACCACCCCCAAGCTAGGTTATGTATCCACTAAGAAGGAACTGCTCAAGCTCACTCACAACCATAGGTACAAGAACTAATGTTAATCCAACATACATATGGGTTTGTCAAGCAAGTAGGGAGGTAGGGAAGGAGATAGCTAAGCTAATGAGATCAACCACAAAGCTACAAACATTTCAAATTGGCTTCAGACAGCCTTGGCACCCACAATACCTATCACACCCAACACAAGGAAGGTCCTCTTCTCTGCTACACAGTCCCTTATGAAAATTGTGTCATGGTAATATGAGGACCAAGGCACAACTTAAAGAAGATTCAAGGATCAATTACACAGAAAAATGACATGAAAACACTGCAATTAGGAGTCACAGCTGTAAAATTGTTATCATTAATCAAAAGTAGTGATACAATGTGTTACACTAGCATGAATAGCCATACAATTAGAATCCCATGGAGGTGTCTTAGCTATCAGTTAGCCACACTAGACACATCAGTTAACCACTAATCACAACCATAATTGACTCTAACTGAATCAGAGGTAGTTTAGACTGAGTCTAACTGAATAGAACTCAATTGCATGTAAATTAGTAGGTGAGGGCATGTGTCTAACTTCAGTTAAGTGAGATGAAGTGGATTGATCTTAACTAAGTCACCAAAAGTTGTTGGAGGTGCCTTAAATCACTCTGGTTAACTAGAAATTACCAAAAATAGGAAAAATAATGATGGAGGAGCCTACACAGCTGCAGTTTATCTGAAATTGGGTGGAATAACCATCAGTTAACTGATTTGGGGCACTTAGGTCATGCAGATCAACCCAGATTTGCTCCTTGATTGAAGGAAGCTCTGTTAGTCTCCCTGATTGAAGGAGAAGACACATTTAGCCTCCCTGATTGAAGGAGGGTGATCCAGTTGATGATGGTGTCACAAATGCGAGCCAATAACTTAGGCTAAGTGTTAAATTAGGAAAATTAGGCCAAATAATGATGTGTGGGCTAGATAATGACTCCAACACCCCCCCTTAAGTTATACTCATGTGGAGTAGTAAAAAAAGATAGGGCCCCGGCAACAAAGGCCATAGGCCACCCTTTACAAAAAAAGTAACTCTAAAATGCTCAAAAAACTCTAAGTGAGCAAAATGAGAAAACCTTGTGGGAACAACCCCCCCCCCCCTCAAACTGAACACTAAAGAATTAACTGAATTAACCCTGATGAACTCACCCTCAATAGTGAACGGAGGTAAGTGAAATTTTTCTTAGTAAAGTTCTTGGTGAAAACATCTCCAATCTGCTCATCTGTGGGGCAGTATTGCAAAACAATTGTTATGTCATGCACGAGTTCTTTGATGTAGTGCACGTGGATGTCAATGTGTTTGATTCATTGTCTTTTAACCATATCTGTTGATATCTTGATAGCACTTTTATTGTCACAAAAAATGACAGTAGATGAAGTACTACCAATATCAAACTCTAACAAAATACCTTGCAGCCAAGCTGCCTGGATGCATGCATTGACGGCTCCCCTATACTCTGCCTCTGCTGAAGAAATGGAAATGTCAGCCTGCTTTTTTCTTGACCAGAAAATAGGACCACCACCAAACTTAAATACATAGCCTGAAGTGGACTTCCGATCTATGCTATCTCCTGCCCAATCAGAATATGTAAATCCTACCAAGTCTAGTTCGGAATCGGCAACATAGTGAATTCCATAGGATCTAGTGCCCTACACGTACTATAGAATCCTATTGGATGCCATCCAATGAAGCTCATGAGGATGATACATATACCTTGATACATCATTCACAGCATAAAAAATTTCAGGCCTTGAATGTGTCAAGTAGAGAAGGCCTTCGATCAACTGACGGTAAAGAGTAGAATCCACCTATGGAGTTGTTTTTCTCTCTTCAATACTGATTCCTGAGAGGAAGGGAAATGGTGCATCCTTACAATAAGCCATATTAAAATTAATTAACAGGTATAAAACATATTTGGATTGTGTCACCATAATCCCATCAAAATCTCTAGTTATTTCTAGCCCGAGAAACTGCCTCAACAAGCCTAGATCACTCATCTCAAAAGCATCATGTAAAGCAGTTTTTATGAAGGAAATAGAAGAAAGTGTGATTCCTGTGATTAAAATATCATCAACATACAAAAATATTATCAGCAAATTACCTTCATATTTCTGCAAGTACACATTTGGATCAGACTTACGTATTTCAAAGTTCTGTGAGAGCAGAAATGAATCCATTTTGGCGTACCAAGATCTTGGGGCATGTTTTAAGCCATATAAGGATTTCTGCAACTTACAAACCAATGATGGATCTGATTTATATCCTTTAGGATTGTTCATGTATATATATTCTTTCAGGAATCCATGAATAAAATCACTTTTGGCATCCATATGGTGCACCTCCCAGTGCTTGGATGCAACAATGGCCAAAACTAGCATTATGGAATCCATTTCTGCCATCGGTGCAAAGGTCTCATGGTAGTCCAATACTTGGACTTCGGAGAATCATTTTGCAACCAGCTGTGCTTTATATTTTAAGTTTTATCCATATGAAGCAACCTTTTTCTGATATACCCACTTGCACTGAACAAGTTTCCTCCTAGGTGGAAGGGAAACTAGCTCCCGAGTTGCATTTTTTCGAAGAGAGTTGAACTCTTCATCCATTGCAGCTTGCCATCTAGGATCATTCCAAGCATGATAATATGACTTAGGATAAAATACAATCATCATATAGCAGGTCTCAAACAACAAATAATCATTGCAAGAAATAGCAATACCTGCTCTTTGAAAATCTGACCGGGTTCTCCTTGGATCAGCAGGATTTCCAACATCTAACCCTGCGGAAGAGAGACTCTTTTCGGCCAATTTTGGGAGATGAGGACACATTAGGATCTGATTCAGAACCTTATATATTATTCTCACCGATATCAGAAATCATATCTGAAAAATAAGAGCTCACACTTCCATTTTCATCATTAGCAGAACGGGAGGAAATTTCAGCAGTTTCTTCCTCTACTAGTTCCACATCTTGGAGAGGTTCTTCAAAGCGGACACTTCTCTTTATAAATATATTTTTGGTTCTGATATTCAATATTTTGTATCACTTTGATTCCTTTGGATACCCAATGAACATACACTCAATACTCTGCAGTTGCAAAGACTTCCTCTTGCCAAGTGGAATTTGAGCCCAAGCAGTGGACCCAAAAACTCTGAAATTGGACACATCAGGTTTTTTACCAAAGTATGCTTCGAAAGGTGTTTTTCCTTTCATGACTGAATGAGGGACCCTGTTTTGAATGTATGCAGAAAAATTCATTACTTCAGCCCAAATATTTGCAGCCAAATCTTTAGCTCTAAGCATGCAGGTGGTCATCTCTTTTAGGGCCCAGTTTTTCCTTTCTGCTACACCATTTTGTTGGGGTGTGTAGGGAATGGAGTTTTGTATCTAGATTCCATATTTAGCACAAATTTGCATAGCTCAGATTTTATTTAATCTCATCCATTATCATGTCTGAGATCATGTATCTTTCTCCCAGAAGCATTCTCAACAGAAGCCTTAAAATCAATGAACTTTTCAAGAACTTCCTATTTTTTCTTGAGAAAATAGACCCATGTGTATCTCGACAAGTCCTCGATGAAATTTAGCACATACATTGAACCATTCATGGAAGTTTTAGGCATAGGACTGCTGATATCAGATTGGTTCAGCCCCAAAATACATGTATCCAGGCTTGCCTTTCCTCGATCAAATTTTTGCTCAGGGTGTTTGCCGACAATGCAACCTTTGCAAATTCCACTAGAGGTTTTGATGGTAGCGAGGCCTTCCACCATGGAATGCTTTTGAATTTGCTACAAGTATTTGAATTTTAGATATCCAAATATTTTTATACCACGGCCGACTGACCTCATTCCCATGAGTCAGAAGGGCGGTAGGATTTTCATCAGGCACAAACTTGGAGAAATCATAGGTCTTAGCAGAATGATTTACTATACCTGTTGCAATGAGTTTTCTGGATGCAATTTCTTAGATATCAACATCATTCAAGCTGAAAGTTACTCTCTTGGACAAACCTGTGTGTGTCATTTGATATACACTCAATAAATTTGAATCCAAGGAGGGCACATACAGAACATCATAGAAGCTTCCATGTTCAAGTTTTACAGTACCTTTTCCCTTTGAGATGATTTGAGAGTCATCTACCATGTGGATGGGAATGTTGTTTTTGGAGTCTAGCGATGAAAAGGATTCTTTGCTTGCCACCATATGGTTCTAAGCACCAAATTCAATGAGTAGAGCTCTAGGATTCTAAACATTTGTCATGAGGGCATGTCCTCTTTCGAGTTGTGTGTTTTGATCATGATTTTCTCTCTTCCTTGCATCTTCAAGAAGATTGATGTTATTCTTCTCAAGGAGAATATTCATAGCATCAAGTTGTTTCTTCATGCAGGAGCTTTCAGGGTGAAAGCCCCTTACACAATAGGAACATTTGATCTTTTCTTTGCCTTCTTTGCCTTTGTGCTTGTTCTTTCTTGAGCCTGAGGGCTCATCCAGCTGCTGGGGTTTCTCCTTTGGCTTGGGAACATCAAACTTAGTCTTTTGGTTATTTTTCTTCTCCTTTCCATTCGTAGCTGTGGGTCCTCCAGCAAACAAGGCTTGTTCCTTGGAAGTTCTGATGATTCCCATTTAGAAACACTTGTCATGCTCATTGGTGAGAGACTCGATGAATGCATTGAGGTTCAGCGTCTTCCAATTCGGGATTATGAGCTTCTCGGTGTGAAAGGTGGACACAAAAACTAAGTAATCTGGGCCAAGTTTAGAAAGGATGGAAACACTGAGTTGATCATACTCTTTCTCAACTTTACACTGCTTCAACTGGAGCACCAAGTGCTTGAACTTGGTGAAGAAATCATTCATGGTTTCGAAGTTGCCTGGGTTTAGAGAAATCATCTAATTCTCTAGCTGATAGATCCTTAGGTCATCCTGCTTATCAAATAGAGTAGCAAGTTGATCCCAAATCTCCTTGGGAGTCTTCAATCCAGTGATGTGGAAGAGAATAACTCCAAAAATTGAGAGGCACAGAAATCTATACGCTTCATCAAGCTTATTCTAGTATTTTTCTTTTTCAATGACATGATTCGGTTCTACCTCAGTGTCCATTGTGACTCTATAGAGTCCTTTGGAATGCAGTTGAATCTCCATGTCCTCCTTCCACTGGTGGTAGTTGAAAGGAGTGATTAGATTCACAGAAGAGGCCATGATGCTGTTGTATCGAATGCAGTGAAAGACTTTCAAAAACCTGCAAATCACACAAAAAATACAAAGTAAGGTTGAACATCCTGCACTTTTGGATTTTTCTTCATGCCCGACTTAGTCAATCAAGCAAGCATGATCAACAATTCCTTTGCCCAAGAATTATGTGCAGAGCTAGAATTTTTGAGTTTTTTTCTCAAATTGAATCATAGAAGCGTCAAGGAATCCATTGAAGAAGAATAGCCTTGTCCCACCATGGCTCTGATACCATATCTAAATTGAGTCACAGTAATCTGACGACCAAGGCACAACTTGCAGATTATTAAAGGATCAATTACACAGAAAAATGACATGAAAACACTACAATAAGGAGTTGCAGCTGTAAAATTGTTATCATTAATCAAAAGCAGTGATACAGTGTGTTACACTACCATGAATAGCCAGACAATTCGAATCCCAAGTAGATCATTTGAATTGCATACATGAGAGTGGCTTAGCTGTCAATTATCCACACTAGACACATCAGTTAACCACTAATCACAACCATAATTGACTCTAACTGAATCGGAGGTAGTTTATAATGAGTCTAACTGAATAGAACTCAACTACATGGAAATTAGTAGGTGAGGGCACATGCCTGAATTTAGTTAGGTGAGATGAAGTGAACTGAACTGAACTGACTCACCAAAAGTTGTTGGAGGTGCCTTAAATCACTCTAGTTAACTGGAAATTACCAAAAATAGGAAAAATAATGATGGTGGAGCCTACAAAGCTCCATTTTAACTGAAAGTAGGTGGAATAACCATCAGTTAACTAATTTTGGGTGCTTAGGTCATGCAGATCATCCCAGATCTTCTCCTTGATTGAGGGAGGAAGCTCAGTTAGTCTCCCTGATTGAAAGAGAAGACACAGTTAGCCTCCTTGATTGAAGGAGGATGATCCAGTTGATGATGATGTTACAAATTTGAGCCAATAACTTAGGATAAGTTGTAAATTAGGCCAATTAGGCCAAATAATGATGTGTGGGTTGGATAATGACTCCAACATACCTAAGGTGCTTATTCCCTCCAATGCTCTTCAGGGTGGGCATAAAAAGGTCCAAGCTTCCAAACCTTCCGAATTTCTTTCCTTCACTGAGTTTATCAAACAATTACAACCTCTAAACTCTCTTCCACTATAATATGTTCTTGGATTTGTTTTCCAAGTTGGTCACGTGACTGTGAATCATGAATTTCAACTTCTAGGATTGTAAATATGTGTCTTTCTATGGATTTTTGGGTTGTTTTTTCTCTCAAATTTGCCACATGAATTATCTCTATGGATTCCCCACCGATTTTCACTACCCACACGAATTTCTAGGCACTTTTGACACTTAAATCGTGGCTTCTTTCCAAGTTGCAATTTCTAGTTTGTACACAGCTTGGAATGCAAAAATGGTTGAAAACTGATGTTTGGTCGTTCCACAATGGAATGGGAGTGATGAAAAATGAATTCCCATGAGAAAGAATGACTTGTGGGTCAAGTAAACCATTCCCATACTCAGCCATACGAATTTTTGGGTTGCCCATGCTCCATTAATTTTTATGAGTTAATTTTTCATATGCTTCCTTACAACATAAATAAATTCCAGTAAGGAAAGTCAATGTGGGTTCTCAAGATGAAGTTTTGCATCACAGGGTTCAATCCCACAACCCCCTCTCCTATACCTAGTGGATACACATTGCCCCCTCATTTTAGTTTCTTCCATAGCTAGCTCTTGGTATTTTTTTTTGTATTAAAAATATTTAGATGCATATACAATTTTCCATGGCTTACTAGCACATGGCTAACAAAATATAAATACTTGCCTTTTTTTTAAAAGACAAGCATTCACTAGCGAGGCCTTGGCCTTGAGCTCCATGTTAGGGATCATACAACATATATACACAATATTCATATATAAATCCAATGCATTCTAAGTGTTAAAGTGGGGTATTGCATTCCCCTCTTCCTTAGAATAACACGGTCCTCGGTATTTAGAAAAATTAACAAAAAATGGGTATTCCTCTTTCATGGCATCCTTTAGCTCCCATGTAGCCTCATCGGTACCAATGTGCTTCCATTGCACCTTTACCTACCCAATGGATCGGTTTTGGATCAATGCCACCTTTTTGTCGAGGATGCACACAGACTCTACTTAGAACTCTCCCTTTGATTCCACCTATATCACATTCCAATAAATTATGTGATTAGCATCATGTACATACTTCTTAAACAAAGAAACATGGAAAACATTATGATCTCTCATGTTAGTAGAAAACTCAATCCTATATGTAGTTGGTCCTATCCTATCAAGGACTTTGAATGGCCCGCAATATCTTGGTGCTTGCTTGGCACAACTTTCCAGCTTTAGGGAACTTTTCCTTAGCTTCACTCCTAAATAAACATGATCCCCAACTTTAAATTCTTTGTGTATTCTTTTCAAATATACATAATTATTCTGTCTATAGTGGGACTCCTTTAAATTATGCTTCATATTAACAATTTCTTGTTCCATTTCTTTAAGCATTTAGGGCCCAAGCACTACCTTGTTCATTGGACTGTCCCAATTTACTGGAGTTATGCATCCCCTTCCATAAAATGCTTCAAATGGACTCGTTCCCAATGATGCTCGATATCCATTATTGTATCTAAATTCTACCAAGTGTAGGTAATCCTCCCACTTGGATGGTTTATCCATCACATAAATTCTCAACATGTCCTCAAGATTTCGATTCACCCACTCGGTCTGTCCATCTGTTTGAGGGTGATAAGTTGTACTGAAATTTAGTTTAGTTCCTAATTCCTAAAATAACCCAATATTTGGAAATAAATTTTGCATCATGATATGAAACTATTGCCTTGGGAAATCCATACAATCTAAATATTTCCTTCATGAAAAATATTCTCTATGTCACTTGCTTTATGAGTGGATTTGACTGGAATAAAATGAGCTACCTTTCATAGCTTTTCCACCACAACCATTATTGAATCATCCTCTTCACTGTCATTGGAAAACATGTTATGAAGTCCATAGAAATTTCTTCAATTCTGGAAAGGGAAAAGGATACAATAGTCCTGCTGGATGTTGATGTTCTACCTTGACTTGTTGACATTTTTACACCGAGTAATGTATTATGCTATATCCTTCTTCATCCCATGCCAAAATTATTTCTTTATTGTTGTTGTTATTGCCTTTTCATATCCTGGATGTCCATAGTATGGCATTTGATGAATTTCATCCATTATTAACTTCTTCAAATATGAACAATTTGGAATTAACAATGTGCCCCTATATGGAAGAATATTATATTCTTCAAGTTGGTATCCTTCACAGTTTTCATCTAATTTTCCTTGCTGCAATTTCTCTTTGACTTGAAGGTAATTTTCATCGCCATTTGTGGCTTCAGGGACTCTTTCTTTCAAATCAAATTTGTATATACTTAATGTTGCTACATGGAATTTTCTGCTAAGGGCATCTGCAACCTTATTCCCTTTCCCTTTTACATGCTTAATTTCAAAGTCAAATTCACATAGGAATTTTAGACACCTAGCTTACCTAGAATTCAAGCTTGGCTTATCAAACAAGTACTTTAAGCTCATGTGGTCTGTCCTAAGCTCGAATATTCTTCCCAACAAATAATGTCTCCACATATTGAGAGCATGTATTATGGTTGCTAATTCTAAATCATGGGTTGCGTACTTCTTTTCATGCTCTTTTAGTTTTATTGACTTGGAGCAAAACACAAAGCCTTCTTGCATAAGAACTCCACCTAATTCTTGAATGCAAGCATCTGTGCATACAAAAAAATCCTTCTTCATATCTGTGCTATTTAAATTAGGGGTGTTGGTAAATAGCTTCTTCAACTATTGAAATCTTTCTTCACATTTTTCAGACCATACAAACTTTACATTCTTCCTTTACAATGATGTAATCAGATGAGAAACCTTAGAGAATCCCTCAATGAACCTTCTGTAGTATCCAGCAAGACCCATAAAATATCTAACATATGTAGCATTCTTTGGAGTAGGCCAATCCATTATGGCATCAACCTTTTATGGATCCACTATAATTCCTTCTTTTGGGATGACATGACCCAAATAATGTACCTTTATTTGATAAAATTCACACTTTATTAGCTTTATATACAATTGGTGCTCTCTAAGAACTTGCGTCACCATTCTTAAATGTTCTTCATGATCTTCTTTATTCCTCAAATAAACAAGAATTCCATCCAAGAACACCAACACAAACTTATCCAAATACTTGTTAAAAACACTATTCATGAGGCACATGAATGTGGCAGGTGCATTGGTAAGACTAAATGGCACCACAGTGCACTCATAATGCTCATATCTTGTCCATAAATTTGTCTTATTAATTTCTTCTTCCTTGATCCTCACTTGATGATAACTGGACCTCAAGTCGATTTTTTAAAACACTTTGTATTCCTTCATTTGATCAAACAAACCATCAATTCTGGGAAATGGATACTTATTCTTGATTGTCACTTTATTTAGTTCAGTATAATCAATGCATAGCCTTAAATTCCCATCTTTATTTTTGATAAATAAAACCCACGCTCCCGTGGAGACACACTTGGTCTTATATAGTTCTTTTTCATTAATTCATGTAGTTACACATTTAACTCTACCAATTCTGGTGTGCTCATTCTATAAGAAGATTTGGAAACTGGCACTGCTCTTGGAACAAGGTTGATTGTAAAATCAATGTCCCTTTTTAGTGGTAGTCCCAACACTTCATTTGGAAACACGTCTTTTAACTCTTGTAACAATTTATAATCTTCTATATCTAGGCCTTTGTTCTCTAACGGATCTGATATATGTGCTACATATAATTGACATTCTTCCTTGTAAAATTTTCTTAATTGTAAATTTGAAATCTGTCTTACTGAAACTTGCTTAGGAATTCCTCTTACCAAGCTCGACCTTCCTTCTTCATCAATGCATTCAATAACCTTTTCATAACAATCCACCTTGGCTCTATGTTTTTCCAACCAATCCATACCAATAAGAGAAACATAAGATCCTAATGGTAGGACATTTAAATTTGCTTTTGAGAGAAGTCCATTCAAATTTATGGGGCATTCCATCACTACTTCGCTTAGTTTTTTTTTTCATGTAGCTAATTGAACTAACCACGGTTTATTATGCCTTGACTTTCCAAGAGAAAAAATTTCATACAACTTTGGGGAAACATAACTATGAGTAGATCCTGGATCAATCAAAACAGAAATAGATTGTTTAGCAATCTTACCTTCAAATTCTACTACTGTTGATTGATGGTGTGCTTGATGGTTATCTAATGTTGCATAACTTTTAGGGGTTTCCCTTTCCATATCTTCCAATGTAACTGTTTCTTCCAAGTTGTGCAAGCTTCGAGGGTTCTCCTTCCGATGTGGATAGTCCTTAAGCATGTGGAGTTCTCCACATCCCCAACACTAAAGTGATCCCTTTTGCCATTTTTTTGTTGTTGTTATTGGCTTAGTCCCACTTCGTGTTTGTTGGCCTTATTAGAAAGTCCTTGGTTTATCTTTAAGTGATGTCTTGAATCAACTTCTCCTTTGGTCGAACCTCCCTTTTGGATTTCCCTTCCACACTTGATGGATCTTTGATTTACCTTTTCTCTACTAATAGCAATGCATTGACATCCTAATGGATTCATCAAGAGTTGGTGGATTAACAAACTCAATCCTATCTCTGAAATTTTGGGGTAGAATCCCAAGGAAGCATTGTATTTTTACCCTTTCATCTTTGATATAATCCACATACCTCAACAATTCCAAGAATGTATGGACATGTTCTTCCATAGTTTCTATCCCAATTTAGTTTACTAAACTCTTTCCTCTTGTTATCATAGTACCTAGATGATAGGTATTTTTCCTTGAAATAATTTTTAAATTGTCCCAATTAATCCTTCTTTCCTTGATTTCTTTTACTTGCATGAGGTGCTCCCACCAAATTGAAGCTCTGGTATTTAGATTGTAAATGGAAATTTTGGCCTTTTCATTTCCTGAGTAATCATGAATTCTAAAATAGTTTTCATCCCAAGGAGCCATGCTTCTGCCTCTTGACTTGTATTACTTTCTCCATCAAATGTGGGAGGCCTTGCCTTCCTAAATTCTCATTGTGGAATCCTCTTCAAGCATGCTAGAAGTATGCTTTGGACTGCTTTGAGAACCTCTAGACCCACATGACCTGCTAGAATAAGATATTGATGAGGTTGTTCTATACTTTTTACTCACATAACTCTTTCTTGGGCTTGGGATCCTCTTCCTGGAGCAGCCCCTAGAGCGGCTCTCTATATTTCTTCCTCCTTGGCTCACATTGCTTGGGTTCGAATCAAGGTTGATCCTCTATTGCATATTAGTGAGGCTCTGTAAATAGCAGCATTGATTTTCTTATGCTCTTCCCGAGCCTTGATCAATATTTCATTAAACCTTATCATGGTTTCAACCAAATTCTGAGGAGTGATTTTCTCTCTTCTCCCATTTGATTATGTCTCTACATTGCCTTCTTGCATATTTTATCCTAAGACATCATCATCATGTTCATAGGGATCCTAATAATAATTCATGGTTACTGTAGTAGGGATTTCTCCCTTGCTACAGGCAGGAATGGCTACCTTCCGTCTATAGGACGGAAGGATAGGGTTCCTGGTGGTTGTAAAAGAAAAGCAAACAGAAAATGAAATGAAATAGAAATAAATAAATAAACCCTCTGCACACAAGGTTAGGGTTTACACTCCAAGACCCTGCATACAACTGTTAAGAGACCAAAAGACCTGCAAGTTAATAAGGGAAACCTGCAAGAACATGTTAAACAATAGACCTGCAACCAAATACTATTAGAAAACTACAATATACCAAACCAAACATGCAAAATAAAAACAAATATACCTTCTGGTTGGAATGGGCCACCATGCCCTAGCTTGGGAGAGCACCTCTCTTCAGAATGGGGAGCTATGGCTCAATGGAGGAATGGAGGAGAGGGAGGGTGAATGGCTTGACAGGAAAATGGTCTCAAGGCACTCACACGGGAAGCATAACGATAGGGAGTGAAGGAGTGTTTTGAGAGTGACCCCCACCCCTCTATTTATACTTTTTCTCAATACTTTTAGGGTTTTAAGCCCCTGGTTGGGGCTTTAGCCCCTTTCACCCAATCTTTAGCTCCTTTGGGGATTTTAAGCTCCTTTGAGGGGTTTTAACCCCTTTTTGGAGGTTTTAGCCCCTATGGGAGCTAGTTTGGCTCGTTTTAGGGGTTTTTAAGCCCTTTTTCATATTTTTAAGCCTTTTTTAGGGTGTGGGGTTCAAATGAGGGTCGTGCATGGATGTCCTTGGGTGGTGTAGGTCATGTAGAGCTTCGCCTGAAGGATAGATCATTTTCTTTGCATGCATTTGGCATATAACTACCTCTGGACTTGCACTCACATCACATGTAGTCAAGTCTGTCCACCACAACTCACACACAACTCTTTTGACCTCTGTCCAAGAGCCACCTCAGTTTGTGTGCCTCTATCGCATCGACTCTCTTGCCTCTGCCACAATCTATCCCGTGCATGTATTGGTATGTTTAAGAGACACCTGCTCCATCCATACTGCATGGACGACCTTTGGACCACTATCCACTGTCCCGACATAGGGACACCACCTGTGCCACCATGATCGGTGACCATACTAGAGTTTCTTTTAAGCTCCTTTCTGACTCCTAAAAGAATGAAAAGATGGCCGAGCGCAGCTGCTTCCTTTCTTGCTCATTAAAGTATAGGACAGGGCATCTACATCGTCTTGTTTATCTCATTTTGTGGACCATGTAGACCATCAAATGAAAAGGAACATCTTGGCACATTCAAGCTAAGACCGTTCCCCTCTGCATCCTTTTATTCTTTCTCAGGCAAAGGGGCCAAACTTTACGAAAAATCTCACCATGGCTTGTAGTTAAGCTCTTTTCCAACCTTCTCATCAAGAAAAGATTGACGAGCAAACTTGGTTTCGTTCATGCTCATAAAAGTATTTGAATAACCCTCTAGTTAGTATAGGTTTAACCTTTTTCCAACCTAACTGGACTACCAATGTTAAAGAAGTCTCTCATCCCCTAAAGGACGGGTGAGCTCTCCTATGTATACGTTTATCCTTTTTCGGGCATAGGAGACTACCAACAAAAAAGAGCCCCCAATGGAGTCTTTTTCAATCTTTCAGACTCTCTAAAATTGAAAGCACCATCGAGCATTTACTTTCTCGGGCTAGCTAAAAATCCATGAGATCGTCCCACAAAGGTGTCTTTAGACACCACCCCACAAATAACAGTTTGGCGGCATTCCCACTTTGGTTCGCCTTTGTTCAAAGTACTCTGCAATGTGATCGCATCAATACCAAAATTCTACCTCCTCCAAGTATTTCCCATTTGCAGTTACAATTACCAGTATTATAGATATGATCTCGTTCCCATGAGTCAGTTTCATTTGCTTCCTGATCCGCCCTTTCGTCATACTCTAAACAAAGGAAGTTTGAATCCACTGCACTCCCTCTGCCCTTGTTCAACTCCTTCTGCACATAAGGTTAGGGTTTACACTCCAAGACCCTGAGACCAAAAGACCTGCAAGTAAACAAGGGAAACCTACAAGAACATGTTAAACAATAGACCTGCAACCAAATATTGTTGGAAAACTACAATCTACCAAACCAAACATGCAAAAGAAAAACAAATATACCTTCTGGTCAGAATGGGCCACCATGCCCTAGCTTGGGAGAGCACCTCTCTTAGGAATGGGGAGCTATGGCTCAATGGAGGAATGGAGGAGAGGGAGGGTGAATGGCTTGAGAGGCAAATGGTCTCAAGGCACTCACACGGGCAGCATAACGATAGGGAGTGAACGAGTGTTTTGAGAGTGACCCCCACCCCTCTATTCATACTTTTTCTCAAGATTTTTAGGGTTTTAAGCCCCTGGTTGGGGCTTTATCCCCTTTCGCCCAATATTTAGCTCCTTTGGGGGTTTTAAGCTCCTTTGAGGGGTTTTATCCCCTTTTTGGAGGTTTTAGCCCCTATGGGAGCTAGTTTGGCTCATTTAGGGGTTTTTAAGCCCTTTTTCATATTTTTAAGCCTTTGTGAGGGTGTGGGGGTCAAATGAGGGTCGTGCATGGATGTCCTTGGGTGGTGTAGGTCATATAGAGCTTAGTGAGAGATTTTTTGGGTTAACAAATTTCCCCCTTATGTGTGAGGGTAGGAGCTCATCGTATGGCCGACGGACATCATAGGATTTTCTTGGGGAGAGGTGGTGCTTCCTGGGCTGGGGCATGGTGGCTTTTGGTTTTTGTATTAATATGGTTCCCATTAATGGGTGAGATACAAAT
This sequence comes from Pseudotsuga menziesii, assembly GCA_001517045.1. Lineage (NCBI taxonomy): Eukaryota > Viridiplantae > Streptophyta > Pinopsida > Pinales > Pinaceae > Pseudotsuga > Pseudotsuga menziesii. The sequence continues at coordinate 44,449 of LPNX010293739.1, forward strand.
AATGTGTGACATGTATATGGACAAGGCAGGCATCCCCATGCTTGTAACGATGTCAAAATAATAATGTGATCAAAACTCTATAATACAAGAGTTGATCATGTACAACTGTTGTTACAATAGTGGTTGCCTCAATGAGAGGCTGAATACAATACTGATCTGAAGAACTACGACATTGGACCCATGGCATTCTCATGGAATGTTATATCTTCATGACTGATGGTCTACTAGATCTGGAATGGTACATAGTTTACTGAGGGAGAGTCAGAGCCTCTGTGGTACAAGTATGTTGCATCAATCATAAATCTATATAGAAGCACTGCTAGGGCTTCTGAACACTGTCTCCAAAGCAACCCAGAAATCACAAGGGACATGAACTTGTTGGGATCCCTCAAATAGACTCATCAATGTGCTAGATTCAGGTGACATCCGGGGTCTTCAACCAAATACTGCATGGACCAATACCCTATACGAATCTCAATGGTGCGATGATGTAGCTGAAGTCAAGCACATGAGAAACAACCATCCCGAGAGGCACTAAGGACTCCTCTCAAGTGATCCAAGGAACTCATCAATGAGGTTAATGAAAACAGGATACAGGGACCTCTGGATCTATCCTATGGAATACATGTGTTGTCATCGATAGAGGGAGACCTGCCCCTAGTCAAGGCAATGGTGTTTCCTTGACCAGAAGTGCGAGGGAGATAACCGAAAGATGTGAGACAATCTGAGGACTGACCCACTGCATGGGGAGGGGGGAGGGAAGGAGTTAAATAGGGGCATATGGAGTGTAGTGGACTCAAACTTCCTTTGTTCAGAGTATGACGACAGGGCGGACCAGGCAACAAATGAAACAAACTCAAGGGAAAGGGATCATAGCTGTAATACTAGGAATGTAACTGCAGATGGGAAATACTTAGGGGAGGTAAATACTTTTGGTATTGATGTGATCCAAGGAAGATACATTGCAAAGTACTCTGAACAAAGGAGACCCAAAGTGGGAATGCTGCCAAACTATTATCTGTGAGGTGGTGTCTAAAGACACTGTTGTGGTACAATCTCGTGGATTTTTGGCGAGCCCGAGAAAGTAAATGCTTGATGGTGCTTTCATTTTTAGAGAGTCTGAAAGCATGAAGAAGACTCCATTGGGGGCTCTTTTTCGTTGGTAGTCTCCTGTGCCCGAAAAAAGATAAAAGTATAAACAAGAGAGCTCACCCATAAAAGTAGTCCAATCAGGCCGAGAAAGGTTAAACCTATACTGACTGGACGTTCATTCAGATACTTTTACGAGCATGAACGAAACCAAGTTTGCTCAGCAATCTTTTCTTGATGAGAAGGCTGGAAAAAATCTTAACGACTACCCATGGTGAGCTTTTTCGTATAGTTCAGCTCCTCTGCCCGAGAAAGCATAAAAGGATGCAGAGGGGAATGCTCTTGGCTTGAATGTGCCAAGGTGGTCCTTTTCATTTGATGGTCTACATATTTTACAAAAGGAGATAAACGAGACGATGTAGACGCCATTTCCTATCCTTTAACGAGCAGGAAAGGAAGCAGTTGTGCTCGTCCATCTTTTCATTCTTTTAGGAGTCAGAAAATAGCTTAAAAGAAACTCCAGTATGGTAAACCGATTGCGGTGTCACAGGTGGTGCCCCATGTCGGGACAGTGGACAATGGTTCAAAGGTCATTCGTGCAGTATGGATGGAGCAGGTGGCTCTAAAACATACCAATACATGCACGGGGTAGATCGCGGCAGAGGCACACAAATCGATGTGGCAGAGGCACGCAAACCGAGGTGGCTCTCGGACAGAGGTCAAGAGAGCTGTGTGTGATTTGTGGTGGACGAACTTGACTATATGTGATGTGAGTGCAAGTCCGGAGGTAGTTATATGCCAAATGCATGAAAGGAAATGATCCGTCCTCCGGATGATGGTCTGGAAAACCCACGTAAGGTGCGGTGGGCGGATTAGACAGCTATATGTTGAAATAAAAACGATGTGCCTTATGGGCGGTGGCCTGGGAACCCGCATGAGTGGAGGTAGGCAAGCCTGATGCAAGTACAGGTATAAAGACACTTCTATCACCATGATGTGGCTCGTAAACTGAGGTAACTTCTGGGAAGTGGTCCTGAAAATTACTTATTAAACATGAGACGATGGTATCATTAAAAGATAGAAGATAGAATATTGAACTCGGAGGTGTGAGGGTTGTCTCAATTAGACTCTGGGTGACTCTACCTAGAAGCTAATGATGTTGCCCTTGAATGGAGGTCTCTGATTTGTGGTTAAAAATGTTGTAAAACAAAAAATAAAAAACTACGCTATAAGGGACTAATAGTGGTGGTATCAGGCATAGACTCTCTTGAGGTAGAGATCATTATGTGGCTTCTTCAAGAGGCGACCATCAAAGTTAGCGAATAGGGATGCCCCCTTGCCAAGACAAAGGTCTTTGGCAAGGAGGAGTGACGGAATCTGGTCTTTTCTGGGAAGAACCAATTCCACACTATGGTTTAAAGGGAATGGGGTTAAACCAAAGGTGGTCTTACAGATCTCTCTGTCATCACGTAAGTGGTACTGGGATAGATCAGGTGGATCTTCCACAACCGATGAGACAGAAGGGCGACCGGTGCTAGCAATTATGTAAATGGTATTGGTTGTGGTTTTGGTGGCCTTGCCCCTAGTCTCTGCTGGAGGAAGAGGGGCAGGCCTAGAGACAGGAGGAGTCTTTAATGGAACCGGATGTGGGTGCAACACCATCTCAATTGTATGGACATGATTTAACACATCCTAGGGTCTCAGAGGTAGGGTAGGTGGTTCAAGGTACCACACAAGAACTCCCAATGTGAAATCCTGTAAATTGCGAGTTGCCAAGACAAAACTTACTCATGATCCCAGATGGTAGGAAAAGGAAAAGGAAAAGGAAAAGGATCATGTTGAGTAGGAATGAACCCCACTATTTCCCTGGTAACTGAGGTTGCGGCTGTGGTTGGGGTTGCGGCTGCGAATGGAGCTGCAACTGTGGTTGATGCTGCGGCTGCAAATGGTGCTGCGACTGTGGATGGTGCATGTCGTCCCATGGGTATTCTGGGGCGGTTAAGGCTTCAAGTATCTCCTCATCATTGCGGAAGAAACAAAGATATAGGTCTGATGGACCGTCATTGATGGTGGAGACAAGAGGGTCGGTAGAACTGGACATGGTGTCCAAAGAAGGAGGTGGGGGGTGAACTTCTTTGATCAGAGTGATCTCAGATTCAAGGGAATGTTGTCGAAGGTTGGCTAGAGCCATTCGAAACTCGGAAAATTCTTGGCAGTGGTGAGAATAGTGTCAATACAATATGCAGAGGGCACAAGCATGGTTTGTTCTCAACGACTTGTTTCTCACTATTGGCCCGTTTGGGAGTTCAACCACGAGGAGATTGTCTATTGTATCCATGGCATCCAAATGCGAACGGATTATGGGTATCTCGGGGAAGTTTTGAGTTGGATGGCCTTGTTCTTCGCAGACGGCACAAGGTGGGATCTATTGAGGGTCAACGATAGCTTTCGCGTTTTTTCCCCTGGCCCTTTTTGGGTGGGGTGGTGCGGGTGCAGGTGTGGTGGTTGGTTTTTGTGGGCCAGGTGGAGGATGAGATTCGACCGCAATGGGTTGCACAAGGGTTAAGACTACCTGGGGCATTGGTGGTTGGGCCGGTGGATCAAGGTACCACACGGGAATTCCCAATGTGAAATTGGGTAAGTTTAAGGTAGCCATTACTGGCTTACTCATGACACCAGGTGGGGGAAAGAGGAAGGGAATTGTGTGGACTGGGGAGGAGCCCAGATAACTCCATGATGGTTGTATGTGGGGATGAGGTTGTGGTTGCAGCTGCGGATGATTTTGTGGCTGTTGTTGATGTTGCAATTGCGGACGGTATTGCGGTTGCGGTTGGGGTTGCAGTTGTGGTTGTTGTTTGGGTGCAGCAGTGCTGGATGAGAGCATGCACAAATCCACAGTCTCATTTGGTGTTAGCAATGGTGACACTAAGGGGAAATCATTTGTCATAGAGGTGTCGGTGAGCAACCCAGGGCCTACGTTCAATAATTGTGGGGTGGTTGTGCTGTTGACAGTAGTGTCGACGGTAGGGATAATGTTGGTTGGTGCCATTCGCCCCTACGGATCATGGTAAGTCAGTTGATCCACCATCACAATCTTCCCATCATGAGGGAACATCATAAGGTGGAACACGGTGGATTCCACGGCTCTCATGGCGTACATGTAGCTTCATCCCAAGAGCAGGTTATAGTCCAATTGTGTGTTGACCACCACTATGTCAATTAGGACTGTCTTCCCTGCTAAAGTGATGGGTACGTGTGGAAGGATTCCTTGGGCTCTAGTGGGGTGGCCATCATAGGTGCGAGGTATAGTGGTAAGACGGTTGAAGGGTAGGGGACCTGAGTTTCTTCCAGACAGATGTTGACATCACACAGGGGGATGCTCCTTCATCGATGATGCATTGATGGACCACCAAATTTTGTACTGAGACCTGAATTTGGAAGGTGATGGTGGATGGCATTCTAGGTTCTCCTTTGTCCAAATCAAAAGAGATTAATTTGGAGTCAAAGGGGTCTACAGAACCGAGGGAAGCTAATAGAGCTTTCCTTTGCGTTGGGCATGTTTTGAGTACCTCAAGAGCGGACATGGAGGTAGGTGTTTGGGCCAAATCATCCACAATGTTGTAGCTAACAGCAGCTCTAGTCGTGGCGTTGTTGGCAACCCGGAATATGGGGGGGCACAGGAAAGGAGGTAACTGAAGAGGTGCATTGGCTCTTTTAGACGTAGATGTCACTGATGTGTCAACGGGTTCGATGTTGGTTCCGTATTGATTTCGTTTGGTCTATAAATTGACCTCTTCTGTTGTCATAGCTAGCAGGTGGTGAAAACCTGTTTCTGTCGTCGGAGGTGCCCCCGGGTCATTGGGATTGGGTTGGGGAGGAGGTGCATTTGCCACCAGTCCTTAGACTGGTAATGGGTTTTGGAGCACCATAGGAGGAGGTCCTGGTGGTGCCAGGTTGGGTTGGGCTTGGTCTATTGTATTGGTGGCATGTTGAACCTTGTTCCTAAGGGCCTACTTAGCGCGACCCATGAATAGACACTCATATGTGTAGTGCCCGTAGACCTCGTATAATGTGCACGGTTGGTTTGTACACAATGGAGTGTTGCGTCTTGGTGCATTTGGTTTTTGAGGATTTTGGGCTAGCCGGCTCGACGCGGCATTGTTGGGAGGATTTGGTTGTTAACCACCTCCCTGCGGTTGATCGTTGCCTTGGTTTTGGGGTCGGTTATTCCTGGCTTTCCCTTATTGGTTATTGGGGGCTGGCTGGTTGGGACAGTTTTGTTGTGCAAACACCTATCCCAATGGAGTAGGTGGAGCAGGAGCGGGGGCTTGAACATCTTGCACCAATGGTGCATAGTAGACTTAGGTAGGTGCCAGTGCCACAAATGTGGGCATTTGTCTCGCGTATTGTTGTGTCGGCCAAGCTAATGCCTGGGCCTGCTGCAGTGGTGTAGGTTGTGTATAGGAGGTTGTGGCTTCGGACTGGGACACCATTCTTGCATAGTCCAAGGTTTGGTTTTGATAAGCAACACTGGGGGTGTTTCTTGGTTGCGGTGGTATTGCAGGTGGTGCCGGATGGTGCTGTGGTTGGTGGGAGACAAAACCTATGATGCCATCTGCGGTATGGGATTCCCCTGATGCATCCCGATAAGAGGTGCCCGCACGAGGAGCATCTAGAATGATAGTGTAAAGGTATCCAGACTGTGCATAGATCAGATCAAACTGTTGGGCTTTCAAGATGGCCTCCTCTTCGGATTGGGGACATTCAGATGCGACGTCCTTTGCTATAGGTGGTAGCAAAGTTTTTAGGAACCAATCCAGGAAGATCCTGTCATTAAGTTGAATCTTGCACAAACTACGGTGTCACCGCCACTCATGGATGTGGTCGATTATGTGGGTCATAGTATTCTGGCAGAAAGATAACAATATCTCCACCGCTTCGTCATATCTAATGTGGAGTTGGAAATATTACAGGAACATGAAATCCAAGGAGTTGAAATCCGGGTACTTGGCTGGTGGTAGCTCAATGTACCACTTGGCTGCAGCACCTGTGAGGGTGCGTTGGAACAGTCTGACCCTGATCGAATCATCTACAATGCTATTTGATGAGCACCATAGGTGAAACATCATGATGTGGTTTTGGGGGCACTCCCCTGCCTTCCCTTCAAACTTGGGAATGTCTGAGGGAAGCTTGGTTGGCATGGGAGGCCAAAAAGTTTGATGGTGGATAGGGTCATTTGTTAACCGAGCCAAGTTAGGAAAGTTGAGACGTTCCATGAAAGGAAGGTTTGACCCAAGGTTGATGTGAGATGGGGCAGCAATGGTGGTGGGGTTTGCAGGGACATGATGCACCTGCATAAATGGGGGTACTTGTGGCACTGTTGTGGACGGGCCACTGCCCCCAAGTGTGGTAAAAGGAACTATGTGAGTGGAAGGGCCACTACCCTCATGTATGACAGGAGGGGCAGTGTAGGTGGAAGGGCCACTGCCCCCATGTATCCCAAGTGGTACAGTGTGGGTGGAAGGCATACTTCCCCCATGTGTTACAGGTGGGACAACTTGACTCGTCAATGTGGGTGGTGGTAGCTGGCTTATGACAGTTTGCATGACCGTGCTAGGGCCACCAGTAGAGGTGTTGGTGGTGGTGTGGAGTGTGGACATGGGTCCACTGCCAATCACTGAGACAAAAAATGGATCCGGGTTTGCACCAGCCATGGGGCTAGATGGTGCAGTATGCAGGTCTGGCTCAAATTGGTATGATTCTGAGTCTGAATCAGAGGTTGTATGGCCTTCTGATGGTATAGAGGGTCGTCGAGAATGGTCTCGACAGTGTTGGTGCAAGGACCCAAACTATGGTGGATCGCCTCTCAGGCGTGAGGAAGAACATGGGGGATAAATCGTGTCTAATTTGTATGTCAAAATGGTGAAATATGGTGATGATTTTTGGACCCTGGTTTTAATGGCTTCTTATTGGCTTCAAGTGGTCACTTGGCCACCAAGACTACCAGAAGAGAGCGCTTGGCTTTTTCCTTATGAGAGTGCTAGTCAATCGGTGGGGGTCGTTTCCCGTTTCGCTTGGCGATTCCTCTCAGTGGCCAACTACTTTGGGGTTCCCGTGGTACTCCTCATAATGAGTTTCTGGGCTGAGCCCAAGTACTTCCCACGGTTAAGGCAATCAGGGACTTATGTCCTCAAAGACTGCAGATGTTTGATTTAGTGTAAATTATAGATTTTAATGGCTCACTCAGCGTCATGAACTGAGTTTGGTTGTTTTATATGGTATGTTTTATGTGTATGTATTTTGTCTTTCTGTTATACTTAGTGGTTCTTAAATGGTTTATGAATATTTCACAGAGTTCAGAACATTTTTTATGAAAGCAGTAAATGATAATCATAAATTTAAACATGTACCATTTGTGAATCTGAACTATGATAGCCTGACTAGGTGACTTCCTTGCGCCTGTATTTCTCTTCAACTAGGAAAGGGTGTTGGGCTGTCAACACAATGGGACTAAGCCCATCTGTAGATCCATAGGTCACCCTCTGGATGCAAGGTCGGTCAACAGGGAGAATGCTGAGCGTCGTGAGGCCCCCTGGGCCTACTACCCCCTCTACCTTCCAAGTCACCCGGTTTTAGTGGTTTTGAAAAAGTCCAAGTGAAGTGCCTATTACTATATGAGCTTCACCCTTCATCTTATCCCAAAATACCCCAAAGGGTGATGATTGGGTAGAGGATGAAGGGCTAGGAAATATGTTGATTTTAATTGTAGTAATTTTTAATCAAGCTTTGATCAGATTCATTAATCCATTAACCATTTCATTTACCATTGATTTACACATGATGCAATAAAATGAACAAATACTGAAAAGAAATAGAAACTGATTTGATGGACAGAGGCGGCTGAGCCGCACTGACAGTCCTTAATTTTTAAAAATCAAAATCTGAGAGACAGATCGCTCTTTTCGGGGCAAATGTGGCGAGGGGATCGCCAAATTTTCCCCAAAACAGGCGAGGGGGTCGCTCAGAAACTGCAAACAGAAGCGAGCTGGCTTTTGGGATGGGGTCACACCTTTCAGGGAAAAATGAGCAACCTGGTCACACCTTTGGGGTCTGAATGAGCGACCTGGTCACACCTTTCAGCCCAATAAGAGCGACCTGCTCCAAAATGTAAAAAAAAATTGATCCTGAGCTAGATCCGACCAAGAGTAACCTATACTGTGGCCAAAGGGACTCTGATTGGCCTTGAGGAGGCTCGATAGTAACTAAAAATGCAGAAAATAGAGATCTAAGCCAGATTTGACAGAAATTTAAACTAGGGCAAATAAAAGTAAACTACAAAAATAAAACCCAGGGATCCTGTGGGATCGACTTGGTATGGTCGCCATATTTGTAGTAGGGATTTCTCCCTTGCTACAAAGCAGGAACGACTACCTTCCGTCTATAGGATGGAAGGATAGGGTTCCTGGTGGTTGTGAAAGAAAAACAGACAGAAAACAAAATGAAACAGAAATAATAACAAAAAACCCCTCTGCACACAAGGTTAGGATTTACACTCCAAGACCCTGCATACAACTATTAAGAGACCAAAAGACATGCAAGTAAACAAGGGAAACCTGCAAGAACATGTTAAACAATAGATTTACAACCAAATACTGTTAGAAAAATACAATCTACCAAAGCAGACATGCAAAAGAAAAACAAATATACCTTTTGGTTGGAATGGGCCACCCTGCCCTAGCTTGGGAGAGCACCTCTCTTAGGAATGGGGAGCTATGGCTCAATGGAGGAATGAAGGAGAGGGAGGGTGAATGGCTTGAGAGTAAAATGGTCTCAAGGCACTCACATGGGCAGCATAATTATAGGGAGTGAAGGAGTGTTTTGAGAGTGACCCCCACCCCTCTATTTATACTTTTTTTCAATATTTTTAGGGTTTTAAGCCCCTGGTTGGGGCTTTAGCCCCTTTTTTGGGTTTTTAGCCCCTTTCGCCCAATCTTTAGCTCCTTTGGGGGCTTTAAGATCCTTTGATGGGTTTTATCCCCTTTTTGGAGGTTTTAGCCCCTAGTTTGGCTCTTTTCAAGGGTTTTTAAGCCCTTTTTCATATTTTTAAGCCTTTTTGAGGGTGTGGGGGTCAAATGAGGGTCATTCATGGATGTCCTTGGGTGGTGTAGATCATATAGAGCTTAGTGAGGGAATTTTTGGTTTAACAGTTACCATTTTATTTTGTAGATTCTTCCCCTCTGTCTTTTTCCCTTTACTACCACTATTCAAGGCTTATCGACTGCAAACAATGTGCATCATAGAGATATTTATTAGACATTTTACTAATACATGCATAGACACATAAAATGTTATTTTGAATAGAATTAGTCTCATGGAATTATTTGCATGGTTATTAGGTCCTATTTTCAGTTATTCCATTTATGCCTTTCTAGAAACTTCCTTCATACAAGGTCCTTTATACAAATATGTCACTAAGTGTGGATTCTCGCCCAAACATTCCTAGTATTGCAACCAACCTAGCTCTGATACCACTGTGTCACAACCACGTCCCATCAATCTGACCCACAAAGGGAACATGAACAATAAACGAGGATGCTATATTTCGCCCCCATTCCCAAATTACGTTTTTTTATTGACATATATTTAAATGTGTGCAATGCATGATTAATTCACTATATCATAATTCTTACTTTGTTGCAAATCATTATGTCACTGTTCATTTTGTCACAGATAATTTTGTCACAAATAATTTTTTCATAGATAATTCTGTCATAGATCACTTCATCACAGATCATTATGTCACAGTTCATTCAGTCATACATCATTTTGCCACAGGGAGAACACTCTATTCCATGTCACTCTGACATATTTCACTCTATCACATGTCACTTTGTCTCAAATCACTCTGTCACTATTCATTCTATCACAAATCACTCTATCACATAACACTCTTTCGCAAATCACTCTTACATAGATCACTTTGTTACAGTTCATTCTGTCACACATCACTCTGTCATATATCACTCTATCACAAATCATTTTGTCACGATTCATTCTCTCACGTATCACTATGTCATATATCACTCTGTCGCAAATCATTCTATCACAAATAACTCTGTCATAGACCACTGTGTCAAAAATCACTCTGTCATAGATCACTCTATCGGAGATCATTATGTCACATATCACTTTTCCATAGATCAATATGTCGCAAATCATTCTATCACAAATCACTCTATCATAGATCACTATGTCGTTGATCATTCTGTCACAGTTCATTATATCATATATCACTCTGTCATAGTCCATCCTGTCATATATCACTTTGTCACAGTCCATTCTACCATATATCATTATGTCACAGGAGGGAATGAACGATATGGGGGATGATAAATTTCATCGCATGGCCATATTACAAATTTATTAACATCTAAATTCATGTGCAAATTCATATTAAACATAGACAACTGAATTAAACTCAATCAATGCACACACACAACATGCTTATACCCCTAGACAATAAAACCATACACAACAATAAATTCACTTCATTCTATTCACGGGAATCTAATTGAACAATTCTTGCTAGGTCATCTCATTCAACTAAACATAAATAAATTGTCATTCATAACACATAACTTGGGCATAATTAAAAAACACAGTAAACAATTTATTTTAATTGAATTTGTCCCAACAAATGGCTATGGAAGAGAAATGTTCCACCCAAGTGTAGATATTTGTCCAGCCTATATTCTTTCAGCTAAGAGACCACCCTCGATCTGGGCTATGTATCCACTAAGGAAGAACTACTCAGGCTCACTCACAACCATAGGTACAAGAACTAATGCTAGGCTAGGACACAACTGGGTTTGTTAAGAAAGCAGGGAGGCAGGGAAGGAGATAGATAAGCCAATGAACTCAACCACAAAGCTCCAGGAATCTTAATTTGGATTTAGAGAACCTTGGCACCCACAATATCTACCACACCCAACATAAGGAAGGTCTCCTTCTCTGCTACACAGTCCCTTAGGTGCTCCTTCCCTCCAGTGCTCTTCAAGGTGGGAATAGAAAGGTCTTCAAGGTGGGAATAGAAAGGTCTAAGATTCCAACAAACCTTCATACATTCTTGCCTTCACTAGGTTTATCAAGCAATTCCAACCTCTAAACACTCTCCCACTGCAATATGCTCTTGGATTTTTTTTCCAAGTTGGTCATGTGACTGTGAATCACGAATTTCAGCTTCCATGCTTGTAAATATGGGTCTTCATATGGATTTTTGAGTTGTTCTTGCACTCAAACTTTCCCCATGACTTATCTCTATGGATCCCCCATTGATTTTTCACTACCCTCATGAATTTGTGGCCATTTTTAACACTTCAAATCGTGGCTTTTTTCCAAGTTGTGATTTCTAATTTTTACACAGCTGGGAATGCAAAGAATGTTGGAAACTGATGTTTGTTTGTTCCACAATGGAATGGGGATAATGGAAAACAAATTCTCATCAGAAAGAATGACTTGTGGGTCAATTAAACCATGCCCATACTTAACCATACAAATTTTTGGGTTTTCATGCTCCATTAATTTCATGAGCTAATGTTTCAGATGCTTCCTTACAACATAAATAAATGCCAGCAAGGAAAGTCAAGAGGGTTCTCAAGATGCAATTTGGCATCACAAGGTTCAATCCCACAACCCCCTCACCTCTTCCTAATGGATACACATGCCCCCTTCATCTTGGTTGCTTCCATGGCGAGCTCTTGGTATTTTAATTTATATTAAACATATTTACATGCATATACAATTTTCCATGGCTTACTAGCACATGAACAATAAAATATAAATACATGCCCTTTTTTTAAAGATGAGCATTCAATAGCAAGGCCTTGGCCTTGAGATCCGTGATAGGGATCATACAACACAAATACACAATACTCACATATAAAGCCAATACATTCTAAGGGTCAAAATGGGGGTATTACATGGATATTTCATTTATAAGCTAGGAAGGTGATAAAGTTGCCAACAGTGCATGCATGCCACAGAAGTGTTTTCCATGCATGATCTACACTTGTGTATTTTATGATTTTTGAGCTTTATTTCCTTTTATGGTTTGTGATATGCAATTGTGCTTCTTATATAGAGAAAGTGCAACCAACCATGATTCTTCTTTACAAGAACCATGACGCCCATGCTTCTCTTTAGGTAAAAGCACAGCCATGTGTCCATAAGCATGCAAACCCCATGTCAAAGCTTGTAGTCTTCATTTGTTCAATTAAGTATGACTAGTAGTATCATATATATTGTGTTCTGCATATCAAGAGTGTAAAATATATATATATATATATATATATATATATATATATATAACAAATTCCTTGGAAGGTTGTACATATGTAATTGGATTTTTTTTCACTTGTGATGAGTTCCACGTCGTTTTTTTTAACAACATATAAGTTTTCATTTATGAAATTTTGACATAAATCAATACCAAAGCTTACATCATTCCAAAAATTGATTGTAACGGCGCTATTACAATAATACGTCCAAAAACTTAAGGCCAAAATCTTCATCATATGATAAAATTGTACTCAACATCACTAGGTCGCCAATAAAGTAGAAATTCCACCCCTCCAGATAGAGCTTGCTCCCCGATCTGAAATTTCAGGATCTTTTAACCATAAATTTGCATGTGAATTTGCATTTTAAGTACTCATAAAATAGGCTTAAAAGATGAAATTTTAATGCTTTAAAACATTCACATAAGCAAATAAAAGAGAAATGCAAACCAGATATTGAAGACAACAACTGATAAAAGAGTTCACCCCTCTTGGGCTATGTCTCTGGGCCACTTCCAATGGGAAAACTGATCTCTTAAGTCTTCAAAGCTTACAAAATGAGTGTTCTACAAACACTTATGAGTGATGTGAGTCAACAACAAAAACAAACAACACCACTACATTCCTTGTGAAATTCTGAGAAAAACAAGTATTAACTCGAACATATTTGCCTGAGGCCTCCTCTATCACGCAAAACGAAACAATCTGCCTACAAATAAGATGAAATAGTACAACCTATGTATGGACTCCGCCTCGGGATCCATACAGCAATCAATATGCAACATGCCATGCATTATTAAATGCATAGACGGCGGCACTGTGAGATCCAATGGCCCATAGTGTCGTCACCTATGCATTTAATAAAGCATAGCATGTTATTTATTTATCGGCGGATCCATACTCATTAATGGCATGTGCACCTCGGGAACTATGCCTATACCTGTCTCAAAAACAACGCAACCTGCGTATTCTGTACCTACTCCGAACTCTTCCCGTGGTTGAAAATCGTGGTTGTTTTTATAGTTTTTCCAGATGCAAAGTTTTAAAATTTCCGCGTTGATATCCACTCGACGTTATGTGGGGAGAGGTCCCGGGATCAATCACGCTAGCCTCTCCTCCTTCCATGCTCTTTTGGAACGGTGGTTTATATAATGAATTTACATGTTATAATTCAAATATATTATGGTTTGCTGGCAATGTTATGTGGAACGGTGGTTTATATAACGAATTTACATGTTATAATTCAATCAAATATATTATGGTTTGGTGGTATAGTTTGTTATGTTATAATTCAATCAAATGTGTGTGTGTGTGTGTGTGTGTGTGTGTGTGTGTGTGTGTGTGTGGTATAGTTTTTTCATTATATGGTTTCGATATATTGGCATATGACTCCACGTTGGACTCTGTTTTTTACATGACCTTTTCTCTAAACATCACATGTCAACAATAAATATGACCTCTCCCACGAGTTTGATAAGTGACACCCGTGGGGAAGTTGGCTAGTGGAGCTATGTGAAGTGTTTGGTGGGTTATGGAGGTCTTGGGTTTGAGTTTCATGGACTATCATATCAAACTTATAAACTATTTTTTTTTATCTTTTTAAATTATTTTAACGAGTTTTGTCAAAATTTCAATTGTTGATAACTTCTGCATCCGGAGGCCATTTCGTCCGAAACAAGCATTGAAGGAAATATGAAGATGAGCTCTTTAACCTAGTAAGCTTTATTTTGTTGTTTTAATACTAACTTTGATAGAATTTTAGATGATCCTCCTTGATCAAACCTTCCCACTAGGAATCTTTTGGTCCACCAAACCTTCCCACTAGGAATCTTTTGGGCCACCAAAAGCATAGAATCATTCATAAAATAGGTGAGGGTATAGTTCCCTCACTCTCCCAGTCTCTAACCACCTTGATTTTATTGGATGCATTCCTTTTAACCCCACATGAAGAAGCTCCATGTCTCCTCTTCGTGAAGATCTGACCTTCATGTCCAGTATTACATCTTCCTGAAGTTCATTAAAATATTCGAGAGCAAACTCATCCACAGAAGGTGCTTGAACCTGTACATCTTGGTCTACAATCATAGGTAGATCATACAGTTTCAAGTTGTCCACATTAACAACTAAATACATTTGCATATAAGGAGGCAATTCTAATTAGAAAGCATTATTAGCAACTTTTTCCAAAATTGTAAAGGGTCCATACCCGATAGGTTTCAACTTTCTACCTTCACCTCGGTGTCGATATTTGCTTATATGAATCCATACTCGATCACCAATATGGAAATGATGATCTATTCAATGCTTGTCATGTCTTCCTTTGTATTTGGCCTAACTTGATTCCAATTGTTCATGCACTGCTTGATCAATTAATTGGATCTGTTGAATAAACTTTTGAGATTTATCTGGATCAACCTTTCCACATTCCATTGTATATTTCCCAAAAACAAAGTCTAAAGGAGACTTTGGAAAGTACCCAAAACATGTCTCTAATGGAGACCTATGAATAGAATATTGCATAACTTTGTTGTAGGCATGATGTACATAATGCAATTGTTCGTCCCAAAGCTTAGGATGCTTAGCACAATACCCTCGAAGAAGATGTATCACAATCCGATGACCACTTCAGTTTGTTTTCCAGTTTGTGGATGAAATGTTGTTCTTTTCTTCAAATTTGTGTCCATAAGTTCCCATAAATATGACCAAAATTTCCCAAGAAAGAGGGAATATCGATGAGAAATAATAGAAGTAGAATTCTGAAATGGACACATACATTTTGAAAGAACAAATGAGCAGTCATGTCAGTTGTGATCTTCTTTTTACAAGGCATGAGTATACACATTTTATTGAATCGGTCAAGAACAACATACAGATAGTCATGCCCTTTTCTTGACATTGGTAAACCTCCTACAAAATCCATTGAAACACTTTCCCATGGACGAGAAGGAACTGGAAGTGGAGTGTACAAACCTAACTTTTTGTTACTTGGTTTTCTTGTTGCACACATAGCACAACCTTTTACATATTTGGACATTGTATCATTCATTCGAGGCCAATAACAAAACTTTTGTAATTGTGCTAAAGTTTTACTTACTCCAAAATGTCCTGAAATGAGAGAAGTGTGAGCTTCTCTTATTACATGCAGTCTTTCACTTTGTGGAATACATATTTTACCAAGATGATACAACAACTTGTCATTGATATGATAGTTCAATTCTTCATTATAATATCCATGCCTTAGTGATTCATAAACTTCTTTAAAGTCTTCATCCTTAGTATATTGTTCAACATAACTTGCATGTACTAAAGGACTTTGTTGAATGACAATAGAATCATTTGTTGGAGGTCTAGATAGCATATATGCAACTTTGTTTTGGATTCCTTTATTGTACTTAATAACCAAATGAATTGTTGTAGAAAACCCATCCCCCTAAAATGACTTGATTGTTGTAGTTTAGTTTGTGATTGTAAATAGTGTAGTGGTTGATGATAAGTATGTATTATTGGTTCTTTACACCTTAGGTAATGTTTCTACTTTTTAACACTTTGTACTAATCCATACAACTCTTTGTCATAGGTTGGATAGTTGATTATTGTTTTAGAGAAAATTTCAGAATGATAGCATATTGTTTTTTATGTTGCATTAAGACTAACCCCATTGCATAACCACTAGCATCAGTTTCTATGTCGAATGGTTGTTGTAGATCCTGCAGTGCAAGTATTCGAGTTGTGATGATATTTTCTTTCAGTGTGTTGAAGGATTTTTTTTCATTGCCTTCCCACTGAAAGACTTTGTTCACGCTTTTCAAAGCAAGTAAACTTTAAAGGGGAAGCTATAAAGGAGAAGTTCGCAATGAACTTCCTTTAGTATTGGGTTTCTCCCAAGAATATTCTTACATATGTTAAATTATTTGGCTTAGGCCAATTTACAATTGTTGATGTATTTGTAACTTCGAAATGTATTCACTTATATATTTTATATATTGTATTTCATTGAAGAACGATGTTCCTATCGGAAGAATCATTAATGTAATCAAGTCATGTAAAGTCATAGAGGTTAACCCTCCTTTGTATGTCAGGGAAAAAGTTCCCATAGTTAAGGGGCACTAGGGTTATTAAACTCTCCTAGAGAATTCAACCCTGGTAAGTAATTGTCAAGTCAGAAACTAGTATAAATAGAGAGTGAGCCTCTCTATTTGAAACACACACTCACTCAACTGTAGCGCATGAGTGAGAGAAGAGGAGATTGCACAAGTGAGAGCTGTCGGTGATCATATTTGTGTTTTTTGGGTTTTAATTTTTCCATTCGTGCTCATTCTATCTCTAAGGAAGTTGCAGGGTTTTCTCCTTTATGTTTTCCCTGAGGAAAACTCTGTGTCTCTTGTCTCTTGTGATTATTTTTGTGCATGTTATTCTCTCAGATAAGATCCTAGATCATATTAATTAAATGATAAAAATATATCATGCTATTAGAGCTAACCTAAGAAGAAGACACTGTGTAGATGCAGAAGATAGGGCTTCTTACTCTTTGGGTCTCTCTCCACAATCCATCAGCAAAAGGAGGCTAGGCTAACTCTCCATTGAAGGGTGCATCTTTTTGTTGAAGCATAATTTGATTCTGGGCATTTTTTAGTTGTTGTCCTGTCACTACTATGGGAAATTAGGGATTTTCACAGAAGAGGAATTTTTGAGTGAGCCCAACATAGTATTTCTCTCCTCCTCAAAATCGAAATTTAGAGACCAAGATCGAAATTTTTGGTAGGGTAAAACTCCAGGAAAGTCAAACCCTAATTTGACCCCAGACCAGAAAACCCTAAAAGACTAAAAATAGTCATTTTGGTGCATCCTCTATATCTCGATATTGGAGAAGGATCAGGAGCCAAAACTTTGACAAGCCAAAGATAAATTCCTGATGTAATTTTTGTAACATTTTCAGCCTCAGATTCACTATATTCTGGGAGATATGATTCCTCCAAATCAGGGTTCCATCCTCTCCCTAGATTCATCCCCAAACATGACACCTAGGGAAAATGGCTATATATCAGGATACAAAGGTCCAAATTAAATTTCACAAGATGTAACAGATAGGGAATGGACTTTAATTTTTGTGGTAAAATTTTCAGACCTAGAAGGTTAAACAGTGACACGTGGAAGTCTATACAAGTTTTCTATGCTAAACAGTCCTGAAATAAGTCATCTTGGGAAAACTCTCATCAGTCCCAATCGGTGAAACCAAATCTTCTCAAACCTACGGTGTGGGAAATAGGATAGATGAGGCTACCTCAATGAGAATTTTTAGACACAGAGGAGTATTACTTTCAAATATATTCCAGAAACATTATCAGGAAATTCTATAGAAGAAATTGAAGAAAACTAGGGCATTAGATATTTTGCAGTTCTTATCTCAGTTTTTGGAAAATGAGTATCTTGCTCAGCTCACCTTAAGGAGGCGCATATTTCTATCCAGTCAAATCTGAAAGATTCCACATTTTTAAAATTAGGGTTTCTCTGAAAAACCCTAGATCATTCAGATTTGGAACCAGGACGGACACCTCAAATCGGTAAGATCTAATCTTTTGCTATTTACATTTGAGGTTCTCATTTCAAAATGACCTATCACACCAGCTTGATGACAAGCTTGGTGAAGCTGACAAATGCCAAGTATGGAAGTATAAGACCTCTATGATCCTTGAAGAAATTGAATTGGATTAGTATTTCAGTAAGAAAGATCTAGGAGCCAGAGGGAGATGAGGCTAAGGATAGAGCTAAGAGAATCATTGCAGATTCTATTAAAGATCATCTCATCCATCATGTGTCATCCTTGAAGACACCAAAAGGAAGCAGTTGATGCTATGATGAAGCAATCGAATAATAATAAAATATTGTTATAACCACCTTGAATGGCCTCCTGGGATCATGGGATTCATTCATTCGAGGACTGTGTGCCAGAAGGAAGTGATTACTGTTGGAGGAGCTAGTTGGTGAGCAGACTAGTCAAGTAGCCAACTAATTGGAGATTAGGTCGACAGCGTAAGTCGTGTCAGTTGACCGAACCGACAATTAGTTACTTGTAACCATTTCTAATCATATATATTAGGTTGTTGAGCCAGATGAGAACTCGGTTCAGTTTTCGCATATGTATGGACCCTCATGTAATGCTATAATATAATATGTTACTTCTTACCTATTCTTGTCTCTTGTGTCTGTTATGATTATATGTTTTTATGTGAATTATTGGTAACCTTATGTGATCTATGAGATTACAACAATTACCTTCAGCAGACTATGGGAAGAGTGCACACAAGAAGAATCTTGACTCATAATAAGAGAAAAGAAGATGGGAGAAACTGAATATCTAGCTCTCGTGATTCAAAGAAGACTCCTCAAGTGATGAGGAATATGAAGGACTCAATTCTTGAAGAAACCCTTATCCATCTTAGCATTTGGATAAGAAATGATGATGCCATGAATGAAGAAGATGATGAAGCTGAAGGTTCAATAATAAGTCTACCCATGAAATGAATAAAGATAAGTATTCAATTGTTATTTCATGATATTATTTGGTTATGCATTTGTTTATATTCAGTTGATGTGTTATGCATGATATAATGTTTGCATTAATGACAGTATACTACTAATATGCATGTGATGGGTAAGTAGCCCATGGTGCTATACAACTCTCCATTGCTACTTA
>LPNX010293739.1:66252-98100 GCA_001517045.1 Pseudotsuga menziesii
TGCACAAGTGAGAGAGAGAACAGTTGTCGAAGATCGTCTTTGTGTTTTTTGGGTTTTACTTTTGCCATTGGTGCTCATTGTATCTCTGAGGAAGTTGCGGGCTTTTCTCCTTTATGGTTTTCCCAAGGAAAACTCTTTGTGTCTCTTGTCTCTTGTTATTATTGTTGTGCATGTTATTCTCTCAAATAAGATCCTAGATCATATTGATTAAATGATAAAAATCTAACAACAATGACCTCCACTTTAGAGGGATTGATCTTCAATTCAGCACCCCCTACAATGTAACCCAGATAAACTAAATATGTCTTTCCAAACTCACATTTAGAAATATTTAGGTACAATTTTTCCCTTACAAGTACATCCAATACCTGTTTAACATGCTTGACATGGTCTTCCCAAGCTCGATTGAAAATTAAAATATCATCTAAGTAGACCATGACAAAATCATCAAGAAGGGATTAAACACGTCATTCATCACCCTCATAAATGTTGTGGGTGAATTACAAATCCCAAAGGGCATTACCATCCATTCATACAATCCTTGTTTAGTTTTGAAAGCAGTCTTCCAAATATCATTGTCATGAATGCGGATTTGATCATAACCACTTCGTAAGTCTAACTTAGTGAAAAATATTTCATTGTTTAACTGATCTAAAAGATCATCAATTCGATGAAGATGTTACATGTTCTTTATTGTAATTCGGTTTAGTGCCCTGTAATCAACGCACATACGCCATGTGCCATCTTTCTTTAGAACCAAAACAATTGGTGAACCGCACGAATATGAACTCGGTCGAATGGTCCCTCCCTCAATCAAATCCTGAACCTGTTTCTTTATCTCTACATTCTCAACAATGGAAAACCTGTATATATCAATATTAGGAAGAGATGCATCTTGCAGTAAATGAATTTCATGTTGAATTTCCATTTTAGGGGGTAATCCTTTAGTTTCTTGAAACAAAATATCATATTCAAATACTGCCTTTATAAATTCCTTTTTAAGTTTAGGATCACAACCTTTAAAGGATTCATTTTGTTCAACATCTTTTACTTTTACCATCATAATAACAAAGTTCTTGCTTGCATTTATTAACCTCTTCATTTAATTTGTAGAAACTAAAGAACAATTAATTTTCATGTGATGTGCACGAACGATATATTCAATACCAGCCATAGTGATCTGATACATGTTATCTTCCCTATAAAAGATAACCTTCCTATCATATAGATATGGACTACCCAACACGATGTCGCATATATCCAATGGAACCACATTGTAGATCTACCTCATCAACAAATCCAGAAGTGATGGAAAACCTAAGTCTACACTGTTTTGTAACTTGTAATTGTGCATTATCACATACCCATCCAAGTGGATATGGTTTAGGGTGTAACTTAGTTTCCAATTGTAATTTCTTAACAATTTATTCTAAAATGAGGCTTTATTTTGATCCACTATCAAAAAGAGTATCAATTTTTGTATGTTTATAGATTACTCTAATATGAAATAACTCACTCCTCTTTCTTTCATCAATGACAGGTTCATTTCTTGAAATGGAACAACAAGGAATTTTACCTTGAATGCTTGTAGAAACCAACTTAATTTCATCCTCAGAGTCTGAACCCAAAACATGTTGGATTGCTATTGCAGTAGTCTTTTTTTCTTCTTTATTACAAAACTTCTCAAGCTTGAGCTCCGGATGAATTTTGCAACATTTGGAAGCATCATGACCTTTCTTCTTACAATGAGTACACGTAGGTTTTTCTCCTTCCTTCTTCACAGTAGCTGTGTGTTTGCCTTTCCCCTTACCTTTAGACTTGTTTCCATCGGGTTTCAAAGGTTTCTTGGAAAATTTCTCTTTGGTATTCTTCCCCTTCATCTCTATGTGATTTTATTGACACATACCTCATCAAGGTTAGTCAAATTAAACATCAATATCATATGACTTAAATAACTAGGCAATCCTCCTATATACTTGAGAATAGTTTCCTAGGTGTAGAGAGGTATACCAAGTACCAACGCTCTTTTTTGGAATTCTTGTGTGTAATCTTTCACACTGTGTCCCTTACCTTGCCTCGGATTATGCAAGTCCATCATAGCTTGCTGCATGTACCTTAATGGATAAAATTATTTTTTTAATGCTGATGTGAACTCATACCAAGAGGAGATGATTTTTCCTTTTGTGTAAAGATCCTGTTGAGATCTGCTCTCCCACCAGATGAGAGAATTCCCTCCATGTCAGAGAGAATCCAATGGAATATTCATGTTATTTTCAGTAAACTTTTGAATCCTACAATAAACTTCAATTTGACAGATCCAATTGTCCAATTTCTCAGCATTAAGCTCTCCATTATACATAGGTAATTCAAACTTAATATCTAGCTTTAATTGAGGCACATTAAAGTCAATCTTTCCTTTTTGCTTTTCAAGCGAAGAATGTAAAGAACCATCAAGATAAGACAGAGAAGATGGTAGAATTTTAGGAGGTTCCTCACCACCTCATTCTTTTTTACCTTCAGTATGAGATGGACCTCCTTGTTCACCTCTCTTCCAGTCTTGATAGAGTTCCTCTACCATCGTTTGCATTCTCATGAAAGCTTTCAGAAATTCCCCTTCAAATGGGATAGAAGAAGTTGCTTCTTCTCCTTTTGGTGAATACATTTTCCTACTTCTTGAAACAATCTCTAGATCAAACTCTTCAAGTTCCCCCTCACCACGCTAAAGCCTGGATCTTGTTAACATAAACTCACAATGCAATGGGTATTTAGCTCTGATACCAAACTTAATATGGAATTTCAGGAGCTTTTAACCATAACTTTGCATGTGAATTTGCATGTTAAATTCTCATAAAACAGGCTTAAAAGGTGAAATTTTAATGCTTTAAAACATTCACATAAGCAAATAAAAGAGATATGTGAACCAGAAAATGAAGACAACAACTGATAACAGATTTCACCCCTCATTGGCTATGTCTCCAGGCCACTTCCAATTGGAAGGTGGATCTATTAAGTATCCAAAGCTTACAGAATGAGTGTTCTGGAAACACTTATGAGTTATGTCAGTCAGCAAAAAAAACAAACAGCGCCACTGAATTCCTTGCGAAATTCTGAGAAAAACGAGTTTAAACTCGAATATATTTTCCTGAGGCCTCCTCTAGAAGGTAAAACGATACAATCTACCTGCAAATAAGAAAAATAGTATAGCCTATGCACAGAGTTTTCCTTGAGATATGTGCCCATTAATGGCATGTGTGCCTCGGGAAATGTACCTATCTCGAAAACTGTGCAACCTGCGCGTTCTGTACCTAATCTGAGCTATGCCCGTGGTTGAAAATCGTGACGCTTTTAATAGTTTTTGAAGCTGCAAACTTTTATGTTTTTGGCATCAATATCTACTCAACGATGGGGTGGTGGCCCAGTGGTAAGGTGTGGTGTTATGTGGGGAGAGGTCTAAGGGTCAAGCCTGTTGGCCTCTCCTCCTTCCACACTCTTTTGGAATGGTGGTTTATATAACAAATTTACACATTATAATTCGAATATATTATGGTTTGTAATATGGTTTGCTCGCAATGTTATGTGGTATAGTTTGTTGGTTATATGGTTCTGATATATTGGCATATGACTCCACCTTGGCCTCCGCTGTTGACATGTTATTTAACATATAGTTTTGTTGTAATGTGTTGGCATTCAATCCAAATAATGGGGTTCTCGGTGTTGATATGGGATCAAGGGCATACCCCCCTTTCTATAACCATAACACATCAACCATAAATATGAACTCTCCCATATGCTTGTTAAGTGACACCCATGGGAAAGTTGTGTAGTGGAGTTATGCAAAGTCTTTGGTGGGTTATGGAGGTATTGGGTTTGAATCCCATAGACTCCATCCACATTGGCCTCCGTTGTTGACATGTGATTTGACATATAGTTCTGTTGTAATGTGTTGGCATTCGATCCAAATAATGGGGTTCTCAGTGTTGATATGGGGTCGAGGGCATACCCCCTTTCTATAACCATAACACGTCAACCATAAATATGACCTCTCCCATATGCTTGTTAAGTGACACCCATGGGGAAGTTGTCTTGTGGAGTTATGTAAAGTCTTTGGTGGGTTATGGAGGTCTTGGGTTTGAATCCCATAGACTCCATCCACCTTTTACCGTATACACCATTTTTTATCCTTTTAAACCATTTTAACCATTTTTTTATCCTTTTAAACCATTTTTAACCATTCTTGTTGATAACTTCTACATCCGGAGGTCGTTTCACGTGAAACAACCATTGACAAAAAGCTAACAACGAGATATTTACCCTAGTAAGCTTTATTTTGTTGTTTGAAGACTTTAAATTTGATCGACTTTGATATGATCCTCCTGGATCACTCCCATAAATTATGATCCTACTTATGCATGAAGCTTCATAACGCAAGGGGTCTAGAAGCATCCCCTCAGGGGCATTTACCACGACACCAACCATACACGGTGGCTTAAAGGGAATCACTTCCATCCCTTGAAAAACAAAACGATGCCTCCTTAAACTAATTATGTATTTAATGTTTGATTGACCCACGATGAATAGATCCTTAGGGTAGCCAACATAATGTTGGTTGTGATGTATTTTTTATAATTCTCTTGCGAGTTAGCAAAGCGGCTTATTTAGTGATTCTATTTGCTTGAGTGTTATTCTCCCTTCAAACTTGAAAGATCCAGGCTTTAGGGAATTGTAGGAGGATTCTATCTATTCACTTTTGAAACTTACCAATATTTTTGTCCATAAGATATTTTCTTTGTCAAGTTTGGGAAACGATTGTTACACAGAAATTTCATCATAGCCGTGATAATCCATGTACCTCTAAACTTGCCTTAATCCCTGAAGTAACTTTGTCAAAACTTAACTGAAATATTAGAGTCGTGAAGTTTTCCCTTCATATAGCTTAATCATCAACAATGTCACAGATTTTTATCTAACAACCCATGACACTCTTCATTGTCGCAAGTCACTTTTCAGAAACTTGATACATTTTCACAGGATTCCTTCATGCATAGTGTGACATCTCCAATTTTTGCAAGTTGCTCTTAAAAAAGGTGTAGCACTATATGTATGAATGGGAAAAAAGAAGGTTCGATGAGCTTCTAAAAAGAATCCCTCATGGATGGATATCCCGTCCTATTCGATTAGATCTCACCCAAATTCCTCACTTGGTGGGATCTCACCCCACTCTCACCCTAATATTCTCCCCTTATCTCTCAACTCCCCTCTATCCTTATCCCTATAAAATACAAGTTCATTCCCGTGGATGAGGGAGAGAATGGATAGTAGACTCGATGTTGGTGGAATGTTGTTAGAGTGTTGTTGAGTCTTTGTTATCCCTTTGAAGCAAGGTGACTCTTTGATGCATTGGATCATTAGAAGGAAGCTTTCAATGCCAAGGTGTGGTTGTAATTATCTCCTTCTCTTCTGTTATATTAATACAACAAATATTATCCTTTCTCACAATAATTTGTTCATAATTAATGGTGTTTTCTTCCTTGGTTGTTAGCATAGATTCTTGTTTCTTACATTTGTATTTTTCTCTTTGCGGTACTTCTACGCAGGTCGCACGTGGAACAATAGAGTGAAGGGATGAAATGAGGACAATCGTTTGATTACCAGGTTTTCCTTCTTTTCTATCTGCATTCGAATTACAAGAATTTAGAGAAAGGTCATATTTATGTGTACTGTTCATTCTAGTTTAGGTTGTCTGAACTAGGGAGTTTGGGATTTGTCTGCATCAACTAAATAATCATCAAACAACAATCCAGAAGGAATCACCGATTACAACAATGTATTGGCTTCCAAAACAGACCGCTTGATCAAGACTAAAGAAAATAGTGTATATCTCCACTTGATTGCCAGTAGTTATACCTAGACCACACAAAAAATTCGAGACTGTATTTCCTTTAGGATCCAAAAGAATACCCCGAACATGTGTTGCCCCAAGGTTCCACCCCATTGTTAGTCTAGGAAACAGTAACCCATTCAAAGTATCCTCTTGAATCTAAATATATTCCTTTATTGTCTTTCAATAGTTTGTTGAGCATATGCATACAATCTTTGTCTTCTATTTTCATTTCTTGAATTATAAATTTATTATTATTATTTATGAGTAGATGCAAAGTGTTTTTTACTTATTTTTTGCAACCTATCCTTTTGTAGTTCAAGAATATCACCTTCATTAACCAACATCAAATAGATATATATTACTTTGTCCATTTTGACCAAGCTAACAAATTCAAGCACTTTACAATAGGGATAAACAAGAAATTTAACTAACCTTCCATCACATGAAAAAGATGGGCTAAAATCATGTGCCACCATTAACCACCAATGATGAACCCATTTAGACCAAATCAAGGTTAAGAAAATCACTCTTAACTAAGTTAGGATTGACCTAACAAGATTTTCGTCTGAGATTATGAAAAGGAGAATTTGAAATGGGGGTTGTATGAACTAGGAAGTGATCAAGGTTTTTTTTTATGTGTCCTCGGCCAAATGTTTGATTATTTCATGTGCAGATTCCTCTTATAGGCTTAATATTCATCAACCTCCATTGTAATATGAGACCATATAGAGTTTCCCTAAAGGGGTCTCTTATGGATGTGACCACTTGTTTTTCTAGTAGACTGAGGACCATAGAGTTTCCCTAAAGGGGTCTCTTATGGATGTGGCCCCATTAGGTCAAGTGGACCCAATTTTACTAGTGGACCCAATTAATTGATTAAGGTTCCTAAGTTAGGCAAAATTAATCTAATAGACAGTATGATCAAGGGAGGATTAATAATCCTAACAAGGGGCTACAATGGTGGTGATGTATCCTATAGGCTGCAATTATAGTGAAGGGTCAAGATTTAGATGGGGGAAATTTTTTATAATCTCAACTTCTTAATCATTCTCAAGGGTGGACCAAATGGTAAAATTATTTTTATATTGTCGAATAGCCGTGCTTATAAGATACAAGTGTTTTTGGATTAGGCTATCTCTTTTCTTTGAAGGCCTCTGTGGAATATTTTCTCTTGTCCTATTTATAGTCTTTACAAAATGGACATACTCATGCCAAGAGTGACATTTGAAATGCAATTGTTCATAATTTGTTGGTGGAGGAAGTGCTAACCTGCAAGGTCCACTTCAACTGCTTTAGGGAGGCCTTTTTGAAGGTCTACCTCAATGCAAATCCTTGCATGTTAGAATTGAATAGATTTGAGTTATGCTCTGTCTATGTATTAAAAAAACTTGTTTTATTTTTACAAAATCTGTTTTATTTTTTATTTTTTTTAATTTAATTATGTTTTTAAGTCAATTTTGTATTTTAAATATTTTTAAACTTTTTTTTTACTTTTCACTTTTTTTATTTTATTTAAAATTTAGAAAAAAAATATTTGATTTTTTTTCTAATCTCAAACTTTCCCTTTTCAAAAAAATTGTTTCTTTTTAATACCTTTGATTTAATTCTTAATTTGTTTTGTTTAAAAAAAAAATTGTTTTTCTAAAAATATTATGTTTATGGTCAAATTTGTCTTTATCTTATTTTTAAAGTTTTTATTTTAAGAAGTGATTTCAAAATGTATGCAAATTTAATCTTATATAAGCATGAGTTTTTATTGGTAGTATTATTATTCTGTTTAAAGACTGATTTTGGCATTTTCATTGTAACGTTGTAAGTGGTTAAGGCCACAACTTTACAAAAGTTGTAATTTCAATCTTGGAAAATTTGGGAGAGTCATGGTAGCACCATTTTTTTCGATTTGGGGATTGATTTAGGGTTTTGATTGCAGTGACGTCGGTTGTTAAGGCTATGGTTTCTAACAATATGTAAATTTAGACCATAAGATAAAAGAGAGGTGCTACCAGTACCACTCCTTTTCAATCCAGGGGTCGATTTACGGTTTTTATTGCAATGGCTTTAGTCTATATTTCAAAAAAGTTGTAATTTTAGTCTTGAAAAAAAATTGCTACCCGTACCACTTTTCAATCTGAGTTAAAAATAACAACTAAATGCAGCTTATAAAAAAATGAGAACCCCTTTACCCTAAGGGGCTCTCATCAAATTGTATAATGTGTTGATGGCCCAATTTTATTTTATTTTTAAAAATAACATGTACTTGTATTAATATCAAAAAAAAAAAGATGTGACCTGGACATCCTAAGTACATTGTTTCCGATACATATATCTATACATAAAGTTTGGTAAAAATATAACTAGAAATGCCTATCCAGCCTGCTACTAAAATACCACATGTAAAATGTCAATATATCTTGCCAAAGTCCACACAACAAAATTGCCATAAAATAGTATGCATTTGTAAAACATCACAAAAAAAAAGTAAAATTTGATTTCTGATCGCTATAGGACTATACTAATGTCTTCTTCTGGAAAGCTAGACTAATCCAGCTGGATTGGTTCCACATTTTTTTTCTCATTTTCATTTTGCATCAAAAAAGCTATTGTCTTCACATCCTAGTTTAATGGCACTTCCCTTCCTGAAATCAATTAAAACCTACAAGTCAAAATTGTTCAAGCAATACCCAGAAACCTTGTCCCAATTCTTCAAATTGTGTCTCCTATTCCAGTATGTGTCAAAAACCAGAACAACAACGTAAGCACCATTTTCAACCAAACATAATGCCTACTGCTCTTCATTAAAATCCACCTGTCCATGCAAATACCAGACGAATTTGGAGGAGTGTTTTGCGTATGCATGGAAACTAAGGTATGGAAACATTACCGACCAACTTCCCATTTATTTCCAAACTACCTTGGGATAACAAACAAGCAATATTATCTTGTACATCCACCAATGTGTTGGATTCCCGGAGGACATGGATAGCTTTATGCTTCACTCTCGCCATGATTCGACATAGGGGACCTTCCAATGGGAATAAATTTAACGTCGAACAAGAATCATGGAATCCCCAACAATAGTGAGCTTTCAGATATGAATACGTTTTGTCCAGTTGTATGCCTCGCCACAACGCAAGAGCCTCAGCCTAATTGTTAGATGTCTCACCCAAACCCCAAATGTAATTAATCTATTGTTTTCCTCGAGGTCAAAAATGTTGTTGGCCTAATGTTAGTGAAGTAACCCACATGATTGTTTTCTTAAATATAACGTGTTACAATATTTTAACACCAAAGGATATCATCAAGTTTCTTCATAAATAATTGTAGGACTAATTAGAAGGATCATGAGCGGGAGGGGAAGCCACTTAAGAAATCCCAACATCCCTTTGTCGTAATTATTTAGCTCACATCATGCATTGGGGAACCATGGCCTCAAGTTTCGAAAGCCAAAAGTTACAAATATTATGATTATTATTATTATTATATTGTGAAACCCTAGCCTCAAGCTCTAAAAGTCAAAATTGTTATCTCCGTGAGCTCACTCTGATTGAGTTGTGGACGCTACCATGGCGGCCATCACCCTAATCCTCTCCTTCTTCTACTGGTCTGGGGCTTCTCTGGGTTCCTTCTGTTCTTTTGACCGGCTCATTTCGTTGGTTTCTGTCACACACCTTCCCTGTCAATTTGGTGCTCTGCAGATTCTAGGTTTCTCTTGGGTTTCTTGTCCCACAGTTGGCGGTGTTCCTGGAGTTCCTCCCCCCACCAGGGGGACTAGTACCAGCAAGGTGAAAAATTGGGAAGGACATCATTTATCTGTCGTCTCTCTGTGTGGGTTTCTGTGTTTGTTTGTTTATCAACCTGCATGGGCTCTTACGTTGATAAGACCATGATCTTTCCTTTTTTCCCTCATCAGCTTGCTCATGGTTGACTTTTATAGTTCTCCGGTTTTTTCCATGACTCTAGGGTTTGGTCGCCGCTCCCCGGGGTTTCTGTACCCTCTGGTAGGACTGACGGTTTTTTCTGTTGGTGGTCCTCTCCTCATTGTTGGTGGGTTTTATTTAAGCAGGGTTTTGACTTTGGAGGGACCGTGGGGCACTGTCTCGAACCTTCTCTGTGGTTTTTGCTTTGGCTTGTCTTCGGTGCTCGGTTTTCGGTGGCTTTTGGGGGTTTCCGTCTTTACCTTTCCCAGTGGTCTGGAGTTCTTTTCGGTGGGTTTTTTTTGGGTGCACGCTCAGGGTTGACTTCTGTAGCCACCTCATGGCTGACAAGGTGGCCTCTACTCGCTTTCGTCATAAGAGACAAGCTAAGAATATCAAAACCCATGAAGGGCGGTTCCGCTACGTCCTTGGCCATGACGTTTTCATGGACCGTGTGTCCTCCCTGTGCTCTCATGTTCTTGTGGGGCGTTTAGAATACTGTAAGTTGGGTAAGCAGGCATGGGTTGATTAGGCCTATGAATTCTGGAAGCCGTTAATTACATATATTCCCACCATCAGTCTCTTGTCTAATGGTTGGATTGTCTTCATTTTCCTTGAAGAGGCGCACGCAAATCTCATTCTTGATTGGATTTGGCGTATCGGTTCGGGGTCTCTGGTTCTGGGGCGCTGGCACCCTCATTTTGATCCCTTCCGTGAACGGGTAACGAAACGCCACCTCTGGGTTTTGCTACATTCTCTCCCCTTTCCCCTCTGGAATTTGAATATACTCGAAGGTATAGCAAACACGATTGGTAGATTTGTGGCTGTGGATGAGGACTTTCACCTTTCCTTTGACAAAAGGATGGCTCGAGTGTTAGTTGAGCTGGACATCTCTCATGGTCTTCCTACTGAAGTGGAGATTCTTTGCAAGGAACAACTCCTGGTACAAAATTTGGACTATTTGCATGTGCCTTTTCGCTATAGTCAATGCCGCGATACGGGACATCTTCGAAGAACATGCCCCCTTCTCCTGGTCGAGCGCTCTTGTTCTGGTTTGGAAGGTTCTCTGGTGGTCAAGGCGCCCTCTATATCTTATGCTCCAGAGCATCCTAAATTTGGTATTTATTCACATTCCCTATCTCTCTTTGAGGATGTTTATGATACTATGCTGAATGCATTAGATGGTTTGGTCACAAACCCTCCTTCTGTTGTTCTAGATGTTTCGGTTAATGCTCCTGTGGATGCCCCTGCTTTAAATACTTCCCCACTGTTAGTCTCCTTTGAAGTGCTTTCTTCCCCCTCTGTCGTTACCTCCCTTGAGCCGGATCCATCACTGTCTTCTCCTATCACTCCGAACCCTCACCCATCTCCTACTATGCCTCCTTTCTCATCTCTGATGGATTTCCCTCCACTTCCCCCATCCACCACTTCACACCCACTACCTCCCTCTCCTCACAGCCCTACTACATCCCCCTCCTTCTCTGATCCTTCTCTTCAAAAATCACTGTCAGTTTTTTCAGCCACCACTCCCTCTTCCCCTTCCAATCTCCACCTAAACTCCATCTGTTTCGAGAATGTGACAGTCAGGAAAAAGAAGAAGGAAAAGAAAGAACTATCGGGGGATCTTTCCTCAGCCTCTCCTCCTTATATTCCCCTCTTGGTACGCATCAAAGATGCTGCTAGAGGGCTCTCTTCCCGGGGACTTAGAGCGTCAACACCCCCCCTCTTATGCACCTTAATGTTGATCCTCTCTCTTAATGTCAAGGGCCTGGGAGGTAAGGCCAAACAATGTAGCCTCCGTTCTCTTTTTCGTTCGATCCGTCCTGATATGATACTCTTGTAGGAGACTATGTGTAGCTCCTTTCCTACTCTCCATGCTTTCTCAAAGCTCCTACCTAGCTGGGAGTTCTGCGCCATTAGTGCATCTGGACTCTCAGGAGGGTTATTGTCAGCTTGGAACCCTCATCGGGTCAGATGTCGTGCTTTCGAAACTATTGCAGGTATCCTATTCAAGGCTACCTTTAGGGGTATGAATGTTCCCTTAGACATTCTCAACCGCTATGTCCCTTACAAGCATCAGGATATCTTTTAGGAGAATGTACGTAGGGGGGGTCTTCTCAATTCTCCAAACCTAATTTTGGGGGGTGACCTAAACTTAACCTTAAAATCTTCTGAGACTTGGGGAAAAAAGGTTGATATTGACCCTCTCTCTTCACACTTTAATCTCTTTTTTGACTCTCTGGGGCTTGTGGACATTGCTTCTCCCAGTGCTGGCCCTACATGGAGGAATGGTAGGGTGGGCACGGAAGGGATCAGTAAGAGAATTGAGCGCTTCCTCATTCCTTCTTCTTTGATCCCGACTCTCTAGGTACACCGTGTGTGGACTCATCATTCTGACATTTTCGACCACTTTCTTATTTTCCTAGAGTGGAATAAGTCGATAGGGTCCTGTAATTACCCCTTCAAGTTTAATAGATCCTGGTTGAATGATCCTGACTTCAACACATGGGTAACCAAGCTATGGTCCGAACTGTCCTTTCCATCTTCTAGCTCTGATTGTGAACATCTCACCCACAAACTCCAATCTCTTAAGAAGGAGGTCAAGGGTTGGATTAAGGAAAAATGCTCCATCTTGGAGTCTAAGTCACATAGGTTAGATATGGATATTAGATCTATCCTCTTGGGCTCGGCCTTTGGTATCCTCACCCAGGATGAACAGTCAGCTCTATCTCTACTCCGCTACAAGAAAAAGAAACTATTAGACCATATCCTTCTGACCTGGCAGCTCAAAAGTCGTACTAAGTGAGCCCTCCATGGGGATTCTAATACTAAGTTTTTTCATGCTTTGGCATCTGGTAGACGAAATCAGAATTCTATTTGGTCTCTTTTGGATGAGGATGGTGGTATAGTAGAGGATGAGAATGCTCTTAAGGCATTGGGTCTAAGTCATTTTGCCCAAATCTTCCGTGATGACAAGCAAACCCATTTTCTTGAACAGCTTAGGGTTGTCATGCTGTATCCCAATATGATTTCCCTTGAGGATGCACCCTGTCGCACACAACCTGTTACACTATCTGAAGTCGAAAGTGCCCTTCACTCCTTCAAAAAGGATAGGAGCCCCGGTCCTAATGGCTAGCCTGCTGAATTTTATCTACACTTCTTTGATTTATTGGGTAAAGAATTACTATCTGTTCTTGATTGTGTTATGGTTTCGGGATGTGTCCCTCCCTCACTGAACTCTACTTTTCTTGCTTTGATTCCTAAAAAGGAGAAGCCATCAACCGTTGCTGATTTCAAGCCTATTTCCTTGTGTAATATGTTATATAAACCGATCTCGAAAGTTATAGCTGTTAGGTTGAAGCCCCACTTGGACTCCCATATTTCCAAAGAACAGTATGGTTTTCTTAAAGACCGACAGATTGTGGAACCTATTGGTATTGTTCAGGAGACTCTTCACACAGTAAAAACCAAAAATTTGTGTGCACTCATCCTGAAATTGGACTTGGTAAAAGCTTTTGATAGAGTTAACTAGTCTTTCATTCGTCTCATTCTAATCCAAATTGGGGTTCCTCTTCTTGGGGTTAACTGGATTATGGCTTGTCTCACTTCAGCAAATTTTGCTGTCCTTATCAATGGCACTCCCTCGAATTTCTTTAAAGCCTCACGTGGTATCAGAAAAGGTTGTCCCTTATCACCCTTTCTCTTCATTCTTGTCATAGAAGGGCTCGGCCTCATGATTGCAGATGCCAAGGATCATGGTCTCATCAAAGGTATAAATATTTCTTCTTCTCTTGTCCTTACGCATCTCTTCTTTGTGGATGATGTAATCCTGTTGGGCTCTGGTACCTTATCTGAGTGGATGGCATTCGAAGTCATTTTGAGTACATTCAGCAAGGCATCGGGGATGTGCATTAGCATGGATAAATCGTGCTTTCTCTTCAACAATCTGGATGTCGACATTGGTACTGACATAGCATGGTATCTGCCCTATAAAATGGAACCAATTGCTTCCGGGTTCAAATACCTTGGCTATTAACTCAAGCCTCTGGGGTATAAGATCAATGATTGGTGTTGGCTTATCCAAAAATTTGAAAACATAATTCTTCACTGGTCACACAAGCTTCTCTCACTTGGAGGTTGTCTGATCCTTGTTCAAGCTGTACTAACAAGCATTCCAGTCTACCGGTTGGGTCTTGCCCCCATCCCTGTATCTGTTTTAAATAAACTCATAAGTATTACTTATGCATTTTTAGGGGGCTCTTCAAGTAATAAACACAGGTACCATCTGTCCAATTGGCAGCAACTCTCATGGCCAAAAAAGAATGGGGGGTGGGGTATCAAGAATTTGCATTGGTTCAGTATTGCTTTAAGGCTTAAGAACTTTTGGATGGTTCTTCAGAACAATGGTTTATGGCATCAGGTACTATTAAATAAATATCTGAAAAATATCTCTGTTGTTGATTGGCTTCGAGGTAAGAAATTTCATTCTCGTGGAGGTTCTGTTATTTGGAGGGGATTCTTACAAACCCTTCCTTGGCTGGGTCGTGGCCTTGCTTGGCAAGTAGGCAATGGAAATAACATCCTTCTTAGCATCGACCCTATCGTGGGTGCATCAAATTCATTGTCACTGCCTACTGGGCTTCTTGCTTAGAACATCTGGAGATTACCACCCTCGCCAGAGCACGTAATTTCCTCCCTGGAATTCACAACTATTGGTACACTGCAGAGGATCTTTGCATTGCTGGAGAGTGGAAAACAGCTTGGGATTCATTCACGCACAGTCTGGAATTGGGTGGCATTCGTCTGTATACACAATCTGACTCTCTTATCTGGGCACACAATAAGCAGAATGGCACCGTAACTGCAAACTTAGTATATGATTCCATTGTCCAATCATCAAATCCTCCGAATGGAAGCAATCTGTTCGATCTCATCTGGAATGGAAATCTGCCAAGAAAGATAAGTTGTTTTGTTTGGCTGGCATTATCGAACAAATTGCTCACTTGGGACAATCTCCAGAAAAGGGGCTAGATCGGTCCTAGTATTTGCACACTCTGTTCTGCAAATGATGACAGTGCACAACATTTATTTGTTCACTGTTCAGTTTGGAAGAACATACTCTCTAATCTGAGTGAACAGCATCACATTGCACCTTACTTGCAGTCTGATAATCTCGTTGAGTTTCTAGAAAAATGGATTGACAGACACTCTAGGCACTCCATTTGCTACTTTCTTCCCTTCCACACCATGTGGGTTTTATGGAAAGCAAGGAATTACTGTATATTTGAAGGGAAAAAGTTGTCTTTGCACAGTTTGATTCAGCAGGTGGTTGACTTCTCTCAGATGTATTGTCCTACAGCAAAGAAGGGGAAAAAATCAAGAGTTTTGGGACCTAGCCCTAAACTTGATTATCCTTGTGGTTTTTTTGATGGAGCATCAGCAAAAAATATTGGAGGAATTAGCTTCTGCCTGTACCTGAATGAGTCACATTCCTTCGAGTTTGCTGTGGGGGCAGGACTGTGCACCAATACAAAAGCAGAACTGGTTGGGCTTTGGGCCCTTCTGCTTACCATCCAAATGATGTGTATTCCCACACTCGAGGTTTTTGGTGAATCCTCAATTATCATCAACTGGGCAAAGGGCAATGCTACCCTTTCTCCACCTAAACTCCATTACTGGTGTAGGGAGACTAGAAAGATTTGCACATAATTTCTAGAACTGTCTTTCTTCCATATCTACAGTGAACACAATCAGCAAGCCGACTGTCTTTCTAAAGTTGCTCTTACTTTGGCTTCGGGATTTGGCTCATACTCTGAATTTTTTGATGGTCTATTGACCTCACATGACAATTTCAAGATATTTTGATGGAGTTGGTGCGGGAGTTGGCTCTCCCTATTTCACTTTTTGCACCCTTTCTTATTATGTATGGAGCGGCTCCTTTAGACTACTGATATGTGCTCATTTTGTACACGGTAGATATGGGATGGACTGACAGCATTTACTGATGGGTATTATGACATGTTGGATTAGCACTGGGTCCTGCCCCATAGCACTTGTTGAGTTGTGACTCTTCTTGATGTTTGGCAGTATGCCACATTTTTGAACCACTTCTATGATTGTAGCCCATAACTTGGGCAGGCACAGCAGATGCCCTTTGATTCTAATGAATATCAAGGACAGGCTTTTTTCTCTCTGAAAAAAAAATCCCTAAAAGTCAAAATTTGTATATATTATGATTATTATTATTATATGATGGCTTTGCAATTTCAGAAATTTTTCAACTTTTGGCTTTCAGAGATTGAGGCTAAGGTTTCCCAATATAATAATAATAATGATCATAATACATGTAACTTTTGGCTTTCGTATCTTGAGTCTAGGGTTTCCCAATGCATGATGTGAGCTAAATAATTATAATGAAAGGAGGTTGGGATTTCTTTAGTGGTTTCCCTAGGCCTGGAATCCCCGCATGGGGATATTCACGCCTTATCATACGACGATGGGAATACTCCTATCGGGACATTTTATGGGGTTTAACGTGGAGTTAAACTTAATAAATTGTTATGGTCCATATGTTGATAGGGAAACATTTTGGAACAAGGTAAAGGAAGATGTCATTTTTAAGTTACCTTCCCTAATTTTGGAGGAGATTTAAACCTCACATTGGGGGTGACGAAGGCTTGGTTGGATCCACTTGGGGACTTCTTCAAGAGTTTTTTCTAGTCTATGAACCTTGTGGGTATTGAACAGACAATAACACAACCTAAATAGAGAAATAAAAGAGCAAGGGAGGATGCTATGACTAAAAGACTTGATCAGTTCCTAATTATAGAACATCTTATTGAATCGATGGATAGATACGTGACTTGGGTTGGATATGAATATTTTCTAATCATTCTCCAATATCGTTAGAATTGGATCAAATTAGAAAAAAGGGGTTTTATCCTTTTAAGTTTAACCATTCCTCGTTGAAAGAACAGGAATTCAAAGATTTGGTAAGGAAGGAATGGTTATCATATTATCAAATAGAGTAGGGATCAACTATCAAAGGACTGGTGCAAAAACTTAGGATTTTAAAAAAAGACAATTTTGGCTTGGGAAAAGGATCGCGGAATTGAGATGC
This sequence comes from Pseudotsuga menziesii, assembly GCA_001517045.1. Lineage (NCBI taxonomy): Eukaryota > Viridiplantae > Streptophyta > Pinopsida > Pinales > Pinaceae > Pseudotsuga > Pseudotsuga menziesii. The sequence goes on from LPNX010293739.1 coordinate 83,168, forward strand.
AACAAGAACTATTTTTAATTGAGTGTGATATAAAGGATCTACATAATGTTTATAAAATTGGAAAGTACCCAACTCACATTCAACAACGTCTGACTGATCAGGAAGCAAAAATAATGCACTTCTTACTAATGGAGGAAGAAAGATGGATATTGAAGAGTCGAGCTATCTAGTTGGAGCAAGGAGATCTTAATTCAAAATGTTTTCATCAATATGCTAATGACAAGAGGGTGCAGAATTCCATATGGAAAATTAAAAGAGAATATGGAATTATGGTTAGAGACCCACGGGAGATTGAAGTTGATGTTGTTAAACATTTTCATAATATTTACTTAGATACTGGGAACACGTCCATTATAGATCAAATGGGTATTTTTCAAAAGTTTCCCATGTATTTCTCTTAACAGGAAGGAGCATTGGCTAATGACGTGATTACGCCTAGGGAAATTGAGACAGGTTTAAAAGGGTTCTCTTAATCTAAGAGCCCATGACCAAATGTGATCCAGGCGGATATTGGTGGTCACCCACCTATTCCACTTGGACCCCCACAATTGTTTCTTTCAGTTTTTTAGTTTCCTTAATTGTAGCACAATTTACTATTTTTGGCAGTTTTTGGGTCCTAAAATTCCAGAGCCATTTTGAGGCCCTTGATTAAATCTTTCTTACGATGTATCATGTGCGTCAAACGGAGATAGTGTGCCAAAGTTACAACCCCAGGAATTTCATGTATCAAGTTACCCAATGGGGCCCATATTCTGGTGTTTGACCTCCTAGGGTTAGGTTTTTGGATGTGTAGAGTTTTCCATTGTTTCTCAATAATATATAGGCCTTTGAGCCTCACTATAACATAGAGTTCAAAGGCATGTAGCCGCCACATCTCTTCTCAGAGATAAGCTACCAACACTCTAGCTAGTTTATTTCCATCATGTCTGTAAACAAGTTTCAGTTCTTTTATATTAATGAAATGAAGTGTTATTTCCACTGCATCTTTGTTCTTATGGTTATTTGTGTATTTTGTTGCATTCTTGCATAAATCCATATCAAAATGGATGGACTGTGGAATTATTTTTAGATTTATTTGACATTATGGGTCATGATAAACTGTTGGCAGTAGAAGATTGCATAACCAAGGAAAATATATATGAAGGATTATATTCAACTTATATAGCCCTTATTCCAAAGGTAAACAAACATAATTCCTTCAGTGACTTTAGACCTATCTCATTATGCAATTTTATATATAAATTTATCTCTAAAATAATTGCAAAAAGAATCAAACCTGTATTATCTAAGCATATATCTAAATTTGGGTTCTTGGAAAATAGACAAATACAGGATGTTGTTGGAGGTGCACAAGAGATCTTCCACGACATAAAGAGAAAGAAGAAGTAGGAAATGGTTCTAAAATTAGATCTTGTGAAGGCATATTACCGACTAAACTAGGGCTTCTTCAAATTGATTTTACTGCAGATAGGGTTGGATTTGGTATCAAGAAAATGGATCATGGCATGTATACAATCTGTTAGTTATGCAATACTTATTAATGGGTCACCTATGATTCAGAGGTTCTAGGGGCTTAAGATAGGGATTCCCACTGTCTCCATTGTTATTTCTGATAACCATCTAAGGATTGAGAAAGCTTATTGAATATGACAAGGAGAAGGGGGTTATTGAATGCATCAACATATCTAAAATTATTAGAATTACTCATATTTTATTTGTTGATGATGTTATGCTTTTGTGGAAAGGATCCATGGGTCAGTGGAATAGATTTAAATGTTTCTTCGAAAAATTTAGCAAATTTTCTAGAATGCTTATAAGTGATAATAAAAAATTTTAAAAAAAACTATTATATTGCACATGGGGTTGAAGAACATACATTACAATAGCTTAAAAATATGTTATCTTCTTGCTTCAAACCCATTGAGGAGGGAACACAATATTTGGGGTATGTACTAAAACCAAATGGTTACACAGCTAAAGTTTGGTTCTAGTTGATAAAAAAATTTGAGGTTCGAATCAACCACTGGTGTCTAAGACGGTGATCAATGGGTGGTGGATTGACCCTGATAAATTAAGTGCTGACAAATTTTCCTATGTACTGAATATCACTATGCAAAGTGTCAAAATCCATCCTATGTGATATTAATCACGAAATTTTCAACTTCTTATGGGCTAGATCAAGTCAAAATATGAAACCCCATTTGGTAAGGTGGGAGGTCATTGCTTGGCCTCAAGCCTTTGGGGGATGTGGCACAAAAAATATCTTCAAAATTATCGATGCCTTAATGGAAAAATGTTTATGGAGGGATCTATTCACGAACAACCTTTGGCATAGAGTTTTGTTGGCAAAATATTTCAAGAATTATGGGATTAAGCAGTGGATCATGATGCCCAATAAACCTAAAAATGGTATATCCAATATCTGGAGCGACCTTAAAAAAATGTTTCTATATTATGGGACAGCGGTTGGCTTGGATACCTAGGGACGAAAATTTGATAAGAATAAGCATGGATCTGGTTGTTGGAGGTCTTGATGTATATGATTTATCTTATGATCCCCTTCATTGATTGCATGATAGGGGTTATTATTTGTTATATCAGGTGGCAAATAATTTGGGATGCAGATGTACTGGTATAGACTAGATGGGACTTAATGATATCGGTTTGCTATAGATCTACATATCAAAATGGGATGATTATGTTAGGGGTCTGAAAATAGGTGGTATGGAAAATCAGATGAAAGGGACAGACTTACTTAGACGTGGAATAGAAGTTCTGGAACCATTACAGCAAAAACTATGTATTCAACACTCTAGCAGAATTCTCATATATCAAATATATGGTGGCATCTGAAATTATGGAAGTTCCATTCTCCATTAAAATGCAAGGTCTTCTTCTGGCTTACGCTGTATAATGGTATTCTGACATGGGATAACCTCATTAGAAGGGGATATACTGGACCTGGAATATGTCATTTATGTTGTCAAAGTGAGGAACTATCAATCGTATTTGTATTGATTGTAGTTTTTCCAAATGTTTATGGGAACTCCTATAGGAATATTTGTCCTTAGGGGATGTATGGAAAGGATATTCCTTAGGGGATGTATGGAAAGGAGATAGTATGATCTCGTGTTTGGAGAGAAGAAGATAAAAAATTAAATAGATGGGGGAAGTGTCGATTATAGTGTTTTGGGAGATATGGAGAACACGGAACCTCTGTATTTTTTAAGGTATTCCCCATAATGCTATGGTTATAGTAAGAGGATAAGGGTGTTCTAACTTCTATGTTTGGAATGGCTGCAGTTAAAAAGACCATAAATGTAAGAATATTAATCCTCCAATCTTCTCATGGGGATGTTGCAGAGGGTATTTCAACAGTGCTTCACAGTGTGATGCAACTAAAGGTGGAGCGAGGACAATGATTTGGATTAATGAATCTGTATATTACAATTTTGTTCTAAATTGTGGTCTCGAAACAAATACTAGATCGGAACTGATTTCTATGTGGATGCTTTTATACTGCTCAGAGAGACTATATATTATGGAGATGGTGTATGGAGATTCTAAAGTAGTAATTGATTAGATCAATGAAAAGAATATGTTACAAGTGGTTTCATTGAACAGTTGGTTTGGCAAAATCAAAGAGTTGGTTCACACCTTCTCAAGAATTAGCTTTGAGCACATTTACAGAGAACACAATATGGTCGTTGATTCTTCATCAAAGAAAGCTCTTAGGATGTCGGAAGGGATTATATATTTCCATTTGATCCAGGAAGGAAGACTTATGGATTAGGGACAATTTAAGATCATTTATACACTATGGAATGCTGGCATATGTCAAGAACCTTTCCAGGTCCATAGGGTCATAGCAATCGTTTGTTGCTTGTTCAAGATTTACGTACAACATGAGGATTTTTTTTGTTCATACATTTTTTTTGTTTTTTTAATCATTCGACATTCATATTATTGTAGGCATTTTTTTTGGGTTAACAGGTTGTTGATTATGTGACGGGGATTCCTTGATGAAGACTATTTGATTATCAATATCTTGTTGAATCAGATGAAGATTTGGAGAACTACTTCCTATCCAGGCTTATTATATAGATACATTCGTATTTAGGTGGTTAGGTTAGCCTTTATGTTTTATTTTTGGAACAAATCTTTCTATCATTTGTGTTGGTTGGATGGACTATGGGACTAGATGTTATGTCTGTTATATTTTATGGCCTATATGTGGACTATTTATGGCCCATCTAATATATTTATGACTCATGGTAGAGACCATGTCGTTGGACTACTTCTATATTGTATTTACTTTTGACCAAATAACCATATACTTTCGTATTATAAAGTATAATTTTTAAATATTACTTTTAGTATTAAAAAAAAATTAAAAATTACATATTTACAAGGTTTAAATATTCAATGTTCATATGAATTACTATATTTAATTAATATTAAGGACATAATCTTAATGCAAGTTGAAATATTGCCATTAAACAATAATGTACCTCCAACTAGTACAAGTAAAAGGTAAAAAAACTATGAAGCCAAAAAAAAGGTAATAAAACTATAAAGACAAAAGTTGCATATATTATGATGATTATTATAATACGATCTCTTTGTTTTTTCACAAGTAATATGATGTCTTTGCTATTTCAAAAGTCTGTGTGGATTTAAGTATTCAATGTTAACGTTAGTTGCATACTACAAGATATTGCCATTACTACCTGCCTCTGTTAATTTTTTGGGGAATATGGACCACTCAAAACTTCAGCTTTTTTGAAAATAAAAAGCCTTCCCTCTCAGCTTTGATTGCTAGAATTGAAGACCTGCAAAATACTTTCCCTGTGCCTATGAAATTTCACAAATCTCGCATTATTGGTCTAGACCCAATTAAATGTTTTCCATGTGGATATTTTGATGGTGTTGCAGCAGATTATATTGGAGGATCAGGTTATGTGATTTATATCAATGATTATCATTTCTTCAGTTTTTCCATGGGCTGTGGTAGAAGCTCGAATACTAGAGCAGAGTTATTGGCTTGCTGGGCAATTCTTAGAGTCAGTTTTCTGATGGGTATCCCTATACAGCTGATTTATGGGGATTCTCTGGTTATTATCTCATGGCTAAACAGAAATTCTGCACTTGATGTGCCTTCTCTGATGCACTGGTGTCGTGACATTAGAATTTTGCTTCAAAAGGCCCCGCCAGTGACCTTTAGACATACATATCGTGAGCATAACATGCAGGCAGATGCACTCTCCAAACAAGGCATGAAATTGGATTTGGGCCTTGTATCTTTCTCAGAATCTTTGGATGGATTGATTGTAAATCAAGGATTTTTAAATCTCTTTTAGAGTAGCTAAATATCTCTTTTATTTCAGCTTGGTTTCTGCTATTGATGTATTACTTCTTGTTGTTCCATGTAGAATCCTTCCTGCCAGTATGCATTGCTCTGATTTTGTATGTCTGAAGTTCATCTTCGATATCTATCAGTATTTTCTGACCTGTATATCAGGGATGATGAGAAAAGTCTGCTATGATCAGACTTTTTCTTTTGCATTTGCCACGTTTTATGTCAATTATATTTGTTGCTATTGGTTACTGGGACCTGGCAATTATATCGCAGATCTGTATATGATATATTTGCTGCTCTGTATTGATATATACTTTGGTAGATGTATGGTCATGGGAACAGGAAATCATCATACCGATATTGTAAAAGATGTCTTTTGATTCATATGAATAACAAAGACTGGTATTTTTTCCTCTGAAAAAAAAAGTAGAAGGTAATAAAATTATTTATCGATTTGGATGTTAAATACAATATTTATTGTATTTTGGATGTTGGATGTATATAAAAAAAAATTATATGTGAAAGTGTTGGGTTTTGAATTTACATTTTATGTTAAACCTTGTCACAATCAAACATAGGTTTACTTATTTACTCAATCATTACATAGGGGCTTAACAAGATCAAACATATCACTTATAAGAATTGAACCTGGGTGGAGAAGTATCATTCATTCCTCCCAACTACCTAAGCTACAACCAATGGATTAGTATGAAAACTTACATTCTATATAAATGACTCGCCTAAAAATACATATGTTGTTTATCAAAAATCTCTACAAATCATTATTTCTTCAATTAAAATACATTAGAGGTTCTCCACAAATAAGTATTATACCATTTGCTAATAATTATAAGATCAAAACATTAATTGAATTTATGGATTATGGATTAAAATGCATTAGAAGTTCTCCACGAATAAGTATTATACCATTGGCTAATAATTATAATATCAAAACACATGATTTGTTGCAAAACATTAGTTGAATCTATGGATTAGCATGAAAAGAATCAAAGTGAATTAGAATGGTTGTGCATTCACATCCATGTCGAGGTAATGAAGTGAATATGTAATACATGGCCTAATTTTTTTTTTATGACCCTTAGAGCATAAGACTTGGTTTAGGCATGGATGAGGTGAATCCATTCTCTTTTCAAACTATTGTGGTAGTTATACATAATAACTATAATATCCCTTTTGGATTTTTTTTTAAAAAAAGACATTTGAGAGTACTATATTGTGCTTATAAAGCATGAAGTCAATTACATGGATGTTTATAATATCCCTTCTTGGATTTTAAAAAAAAGTCATTTGAGAGTACTATATTGTGCTTATAAAGCATGAAGTCAATTACATGGATGTTTATTTGGAATGATTATTGTGCTTATAAAGCATGAAGTCAATTACATGGATGTTTATTTGGAATGATTGATAGAATATATTGTTTCTTATATCTAATGACATTAGAAGCACGATATTTTATGACCTATAACTAAAAGGTCATGGGTGGCATGGGAAGTAAGTTATTCGATGATCCATGACTTCTTAGGCCTTAAAGTATGCACAAATATAACTTATCTCATGAGATAATTCAAATCTATTTATAAATAGTACTATGTTATATTGACAATTAGTGCATTGTTTTTATTGTTATGGTTAAGGACTAATAACATAAGTATTATTGGCTTGTACATTATATGGTGAGAGTTTTTTTTGGGAAGATATATTGTCCTTCATGCAGTAAACTTCACTCATTTTACTACGTGTTCACCCAAAAATATGTTATGGATTCAATATGGTAATTTACATTGTCTACCATTTGAAGACATCAAGAATGTTGCTTTGATTAGATATTTAGACACCATTTTCAGATAGGAGGATAGAATGAGTCGGCATTTAAGGTTTTGTTACATAAATAGTTTCATAATGACATATGAATTAGTCATTTCAAGTGCAAAATGACCTATTAAATACTAAAAGATTATTGATTATTATCATTAGTTCACTTGGACTTGGTCAAAGTAGGTGATAGCTTTTTGGTTTATGTCACATGCCCCAATTTGCAAAAACAATTTTATAATGTTTGAGGAACATTGTGTTAAATTTTATGCTAAGTTGTAATTGATGACCCAGTGGGGTCAAGAATATTTAATGTAAATTTAGAATATTTTATTTATAAATAAATAAATGAGGAGACAACAGCTTAGGGAAGCAGTTAAAAGAATGTTTACTGGTTAATTGGTGGAGGAGACTGGGTGGAGAGCAAACTGACAAGTGGCAGCATCCTCAAACCACTTCCAACTGTTGCAGGTGGCAACTTCCCTATATTTGTGGTCATGATTCCCCAAGAAAGTGGAATCAGAGCTGGTGGCCCATTTAATGAAAACTGACCTAGAAGACCTAAGCATCTCTATAAAATTTCCCGTTGAAGAGAGCTGACGCTGCTCATTCTAGAGAAGTGATCATTCAGGGTGAATGAAATTACTCAAGAGAAATTCAATGGAGGGGATTTCTAGAGTGTGTTTGAGGGGTTAACTGCTGAGATTGAACTAAGTTATAGCTTCTAAGCTAAGGTTCATACTGTTGAAAGCAGATTTTGATTACTGAGGTAATTGGACAGTCAGGTGACAGAGGTCTTATAGTTGCATTCTCCACCCAGTTCTCAACCAAGAAGACCAGGAACAAGCTCGGGGGTCCTAAGGAAGCATTGTCTGAGCGCTCTCCAGGAGTTTGGTTGGGAGGAATAGCCTCCTTAAGCTGTTGTCGTCTTGTCCTCAACAGGTTCTATTTTATTTTATTGTCTTCAGTTAAATAATTCTTAGTTTATCTACTACAGGCATGTTAGTATTTTAGGGTTTATGAATGAAAAGTAACTGAGTAATGTTGAATTCAGTAAAATTATAGATTATAGTAGAAATAGAAATGATTATGTAAAAAGTGAAACAGATAGAATTAAAATTTCCAAGCTGTGTTTTTCCACACCTGAACTCAGGTCGTACTCTATCACAGCTCGATTGTTTAGGTGAATGAAATGATTCTTTTATTGGAATGTAAATAGTAGATATGATTCTTTTATTTGAATGTAAACAGTAGATAGATTTTACTTCATTATTTATGAATTTTATTAAATAGCAGTGTTATGTACTGTCTACATTTATTTACTTCAGCTAACTAAATAGAAAAATAGGTATCAAAGAAAACAGTAAATATTTTTATTATTCCAGTATTAGTATGCTGATAAAAATATAGATATTATAGTTAACAGATGTAAAGTAAGTAAATTAACATCTAAAAACCATATGAAAAGGAAATGGTAAAACAGTTTATAAACATTAACATTCCAGACCAGTATGTGTTTTATCCAAGACCAAAGGATTCTTCTACAATCCTTTTTATATTACAAAAATTACTGAAAGTTAACAATATCCTAGTTTTCGAGTAGTCTGCACTAAAACCCTAAGCATTCTCTTAACTAAAAACTAGAAGTAAAAAATGTAAAAATTGTTTAGGATTTCTTATTTTAAAGAGCTAGCATTAAACATATAACTGTAAGTCATATCATCATCCATTATTCTATTTTTTCTTTAAAAAAAACAGAGTTAAGAATGCTGTAAGTAAAAACAAGGATTTCATAAACTGTAGGGTTATACAACATTTTCAACCCTTAAAAGGCCGAGTTCTAGAAATTAAAATATCATCTCTTAAACAGTGCTTTAAAATAAATTATAAATATAGAATATTAATAAAGATTTTACATATGTAAATCATGGACAAATAACCCAGAAATAGTTAACCATTTGCATTATAAAATCCTTATTCAAAGGTAGGCTTATAGCCTGTAGAGTCAAAGGGTCGAAACCCAAGCTTTCTAATAAAACTGAATATACAAAAGTCTTTTATATTAAACTGTATATAAGATACATTACTAACAGGAAAGGTAAAACCCAGTTCATTCTACAACTCGATTGTTCCACAGTCTTCATTTCTTTAAGTTCAAATGTAAAAAGGAAAACTGAAGCAACACGAGACAGAGGTCACTTAGCATCTCTGAGCTCAAAGGTGGGATCTTTATAAATATTAAACAAAAACATTTACATCGCTTAAGTCGTAAGGCTGAAACTACTTAACCAAAAACCACATATACATCACGGGTTCAAGAGCCTGTGTTACCCAACGAAGTATCGCAAGGGTAATATTTAACAAACTAAAAATCATAACCAAATAGAGAACCGAAGTCTTGTATCTACCCATAGGAACCACATCCAACAATCCAAACCGCATGCAGGGAGAACCCTCGATGAGACCGAGGCTTACCAGTTGGAAGCCCACGAAGTTAACTGGTGCACGAGCTTGCATTCCACCCATAGCCTGAAGCTGGTAGAAAGAGTCTGCAAAACACAAGTGTAAACAATATTTAAACTCTAATCTTAAAATGGTAAAACCCTAACATGGTAAATCGTTTTACAAGAGGAAATTGAGTAGAGTAAAATGTATACCTGTGAACAAAAAGAATTGAGGTTGAGAAGAAATGGCCACACCAGTTTGAATGCACTGAACCCAAAAGCAAGAAAACCCTTAAGCCAACTCTGTGACAGAGACAACGAAGAGACAGTCTCAAGTTCACAATGCCAAAGCTATGAACGAGCAGTCACAAGGGTAAATCTGTTACATGCTTCGAGCCACTTGCAGAAACCATTAACCACTCTCACAGTATATTCCTTACTCACAAGAGAAACTGAAACACAAACCATGATACCAAGAATCACTTTACAAGTAATGCAAACTACAGTGCCAACGATCAAGGAGGTTGTAGGCCTCTCATGTCCGCAAAGACTCACAGCGTAGCCTACAGGAGGAAAAACCCTTGGACCAAAATGCAAAGGAGTAGGGTTACAGCATTTTAAGTCAACCAACGTATGGAGGAGGTATTTTCCACATGCCTTTCCAAAAATATCAACAAGTGTGGGTCGAGTTCTAATGTCAGCGCTGCAAAATAGATTTTTAAACTGATCATTGCCAAAACCTTTAACCGTATGTTTACCAATAATATCAATCATGCCATCGATCAATTAAGCTAGTTCATATGATTGCATATAATGTCAAACATGCCATCGATTATATCATGCCTTGGAACTAGTATAATATAGTATCAAAACTTATAATGTATATTTCCATTAGTTTCGACTACATTATAGCAATTGATAGGTAGTAAACTATCTTAAGTTACAAGTTAGGATAGTTGTTATAGTTTAATATTGATGGATTATAAATCAATATAGTATTAGAACATTGGAGTAATAATTGTATCATGGTTAAAATATAAATACTATGAATACAGCTTGTCTACTAGCTGTTCCAAGAAGATATTCTTACTCACAACAAATCAAACCAGTTTGGTAATGTATCAGAACCAGTAAAGGAAAATTAGGGTTTAGATATGATTCTTAATAGACTGGAAGAGCCTTAAACTTTTCCACATAAAAACTTGATGCTGATAAATGAAGGAGTCTTCAAAAGACTTAAGACTAACTTTATTTAAAGAGTTTATCATAAGAAGCTAATCACTCATTGTAAACTTTACCATCAAAAAACATAAGAATGTGTTCATACATACAGAGCAGTACACTTGAGTATTAAAGTAAAAATAGCAGTAAGACCAAGAAACAATCAAAGTAATTATGTATCAAGACCATGAGCTCTATGCTCACTGTGGAAATCTATAAATGACCATGTACTATAATTTATAAAAGATAATCATCTTACGAAAAAAGGAACCTTGGAAGAACTCATTCTTTTAATAGCATTGATTATGTCAAGGATAAAAGGTCAATATGGATTTAGATATAAATACTGTCATAGAATCAAAACAACGAAGGAAATTTACTTTACCTCTTCGAAGACTTGCAGCTTAATAATCGATTTAGATACTAGCATCTTAACATGCTAGGGAAGTACTTTCTCGACATAATTTAAAATAAACACCTACATTATCTTATGCTTACCTGCTGAACCTATAAGAACCATCAGTCCATTTGAGTTAGCAGAACGCTAAGTAAGCCCTGATTTCAAACAAGGTTTCTCACCTACTTGACAAAAGTAAATCATCGGTATAGCTAGCAGCAACTAAATGCAAGTCCTCTTTCTATCACATGTGAAAATTAAAGTTGTATTAGTTTTTTTGTTATTTGAAACTAACCCTTAAATTTTGTTAAACTGTTTCATTTTCTGCTAACTGCTAGCAGTTACTAAACTACGATTTAAGACATTTTATGTCACTTTAAAAAATTTAAATTTTTACGAAATTTTGGGTCATTACAGTTTCCTACTAGTCATGGCTCATGCACCAATATTAGGTTAGCATTGCTATTGAAATTCATGATAGCCATTGAGGATATAATGCCTGACAATATCTCATCAACACATAAGTAGATTCAATTTGGCCTTGTTTGGAAAATTTTGGACCCCTAAGATCCTAATCTTTGGGGATTTGGCCTTGTTTGTAAAATTTGGACCCCTAAGATCCTAATCTTTGGGGACGTCATCCTCAAGACAATTTGAGTTCTAAACCCCTCCCATATCAAAGAAGTATATGCTCAAAGTGATCAAGCCTTATTTCATAAAAATTGCATATAATTTGTTAAATTTTCAATGGTGTCCCTTTTCATAGGTACTAGGTGGGTTCCACTTCAAACAAGTGTTGTGTAAACTATATAATAGATTCTAAAGAATTTTTAGAACAACCAAAACATAGTGCTTGCTATAAATTAAAAAAATACAACTAAGGTTTTTATCCTTAACCCTTAAACTTTAATCACAATAAATTATATTTAGAAATTCTTACTCCTTATTTATAAAAAAAAAACTTAAGGTAGGGAAACAATATACAATGATCCTTTATGTAAGGAATTCACTCTGGTTCACTTACATCTCAAAGTAGGGTGACCTATCAATGATATAAGCTCCAATATAAGCTCCATGAGGAGGACTCCATCCTTATTTATAGCCATCTATGAAACTTTAATCATAACCACCTCCCAATATCTAGTGTACCTTCTTCAATGAGGCTACACTACATGTATTACATGCTAACTAACTATTGGGCATTATTTATTAATAACAAACATAGTGGACCTAGTCCACTTTACATTGAATGAATATATTATTTTATGGTTTTCGTGGTTTTTCAATTGGCTTTCTAGTTTGAGATATATTATCGATTTAAGCAACATATGTCTACCAAAACAGTGCATGTGTGTCCCCTAAGCTTTAGCAAACATTTTATCACTCCTTGGGCCACCACAGAGAAAGTATGTTATATGGATTGAAAAGTCTCTTCAATATCTCAAATGGGTCTTCAATGAAATTCAATTTCATCATCTGCAGCAGAAGTTATGATTGGATTTGTAGCAAGACATCAACTGCACCAAAGATCATGAATTTTTTAATTTTTGGAATTTTATTAAATCCCATTGTAATCATGGTTATGGGTTAACCACGTAAAACCCATAGTTATGGATCAACTACACAAAACCCATGGTTATGTATTGTAATCATGGTTAAGGTTCAACCACACAAAACCTAAGGTTATGGTTATGGTTATGGATCAACCACACAAAAGCCATGGTTACAGGTCAACCACACAAAACCCACAGTCATGGTTATGGTTCAACCACACAAAAACCATGGTTATGGGTCAACCACACACACAACCCACTGTCAGGGTTATGGGTCAACCACACAAAACCCATAGTTATGGGTTAACCACACAAAACCCTTATCTTCATTGGCAACTAGCACATTGTAATTATGGGCCGCTTTTTAGCATGAAATGATGGGGACAATCATTTTCTAAGGCGGGGGGGGGGGGGGGGGAGATTTGAATTTTAGGGGGCATATGGCCTAAATTCATATGTATAATTCATAAAAGCATTAAATGGAGAGGCCACCATATTCCATTCATCATAAAAGCATTAAATTGAGAGGCCAACCTCTCCTATCCATGGTATTTGGTAGCCCATAGTTTTGTTCCATTGTATGGATTCAAGGCACGTTATCCATGGTATTTGGTAGCCCATGGTTTTCTCCCATGGTATGTCTTCAAGGCACATTGTAATGATACTATATAAAGACTTTATGCCTTCTCAATAAAACAATCTATTATTTATGGATCCTTCCTTTCTCTTATTCTATTAAGTTATTATTGAGTTATTGGTTCTAAGTGCCATTCTTAGCATAGTTTGAGAGGTGAGGCTCAAAGAACCCTCTTGAGCCTCACCCCTCCATGTGGCCTATTTGCTCTATGTTTCTCTATGTTTCTCTATGGATCAAATGTTAACAATTTTGTAGTTTTAATCTCCTCCTCTCTCGGCATTCAAGCCTCTCGGGTCTTAGGCCCCAAGATCTGGATCAAGAGAAGAAAAATAGGAAGAGGGAGATGGCGGGGAACAAAAAGAGGAGCGAAATATGGAAAGAGAGAGAGGGAGAGGTGAGTGGAAGGAGAGGAAGAGGAAGGATAGGAGGATGAGGTAGAATAATGAGCAGAGGAATAGGGAGAGGAAGAGAGGAGAACATAGGAGGAGGAGAGGAAGAGGAAGAAGGCGAGGGAGAGGGAAATAAAGAGGAAGAGAGAGAGGAAGAAGAAGAGAGGAAAATAGAAAAAAGGAAAGAGAGGAAGGAGAAGAGATAGGGAAAACCATGTCTCGTTTTCAAAATCCAAGTCCCATATCCCATCTTTAAAACCCAAGTCCCATTTTGTTTTGAATCTACAAATTCCAATAAATAAATGAGGGAATAGGAAGGAAAAACCATTCCTTGCATGCAAAACATGAATCCCATCACCCAACTCCATAACCCAAAGTCCATATCCAATGTCCAATCTCCAATCTCCAAATTCTATGTTGTTTAAAATATGCAAATTTAAAAAATAACATGGGGACAAATGAAAAAAAAAACTTTCAATCCAAGAGATCTAGTGATACCCCGCAAATATCCCTAATGTGGCCATATCGAGTTCCCCTACAAACCACTTTCAACTCTAAAAACATCTACCCTGCATCCTCTTGTGAAAATGAAATGAGGGGGTCCTCCCTTTTTGTTTATATTAGAAACACATAGAGAGGGTGATGCAAATTTTTCATTTTCGTAATTTTTTTTAAATTTGCATCGATATGGAATCGTTAGTGTGGATTGTTTTAAGGCAAAGATAAACACATTGTCATACAACACCATACCCATGTCATGATAGCATCATTACCACATCATATTAGCATAATTGTCTTATGACACTAAGACAAACGAGGCATGGTGTCAACATCATTTATTACAACATTAAAGGACATGACATGTTGCTTCTACATCTTTTCAATGTTGTACATTACGATGCTAAGATGTGTCACCTCAACAAGTGTTGAAATTTGATGGGTAAATGGTCGTCATTCGACATTTTACATGTCAAAATATTGTCACTTCATAAAATTAAACATCATTAATAAAGTGTGAATTTAATTTCACCTGTCATTTTGAACTGCATTTTTATTTTTACATGTCATTAATATCTATATCCCAAGCCCATATATAT
>LPNX010293739.1:99387-246633 GCA_001517045.1 Pseudotsuga menziesii
AGAGCCTTACAGCTCTAGGGTATCTGTCAAAAAGTATATATCCATGGGTTTTTGCCATATATATCTGTCTGCTTCTATGTACTTTTTTCAATAATATTTTCCAGTTAAGTAAAAGCAGAGCCATCCTTGTGGCTCTAATAGTGCTGCCAAAAAAAGCTATTTAAATCTGAAATCCTTATCATAGAGTCTATGTGCCAAAAAAATTATGAAAGTGTTTTTTACATGTGTGTTAGATCCATGAATGGTCTGTGATAATATTCAAAATGTTCTCCTGTTGTAGTTTCCAATATCTTCCAAATGCCATGTTCCAGCTTTAGCCCATCCTTAGAGAATTTGTTCACCTCTGAATTTCTTTCCCTATACACATGATGATAGATTATGGAGTCAAATTTTTCCATAAGTATGCAAACTTCCTCAAATATAGGACAAAGGTTTAAGATTCTGCACTTTTGAATTTTATTGATCCAGTTTATCACAACCATTGAATCCCCAAAAATCTGAATGTTTTTGCAATTTTTTAAGGCAAAGCAAAGAAGAAGCTTTAGTGCAAGGAGTTCTGCAAAATTGTTTGTCCCCTTCCCTAGCCCCATTGAAGATGGAAATGATGGTGTTGAGATAAGAAAAGCACTGCTCCCCCCCACAATTAAGATCTTGAGAAGCTCCATCAAAGAAACCCCATGGATGTGTATAATTTATTTGTTCCTCTGTAATGGTACACACCGCCTGAATGTCTTTAGCTTGAGGAAAATATGACAGAATATCAAGCCCCTGTCTGGCAATGATATCTGGGGTCGATGTTTTGTCCTGAAAGATGGTTGAGTTTCTTGCTATCCATGTACCCCAGATGTGTAAAAGGGGTAGGGATTTTAAAGAAGCAAAATTGTTTGAACTTGTCCATGATTTCCAAGCATCTTCCAAATTTTGGCCTTTCCAATCCAAATTTGTGTTTAAGACATTTTGAAATATGTTCCATTTTTTTTTAGTAAAGGGATAGGATAAGAAGAGATGTGTAATGTTTTCATCCTCATTTTTACAGAGGGAACACCATCCTGGACCTTCTAATGTTCGATTTTTCATTTTGTCCCAAGTTGGAATCTTATTGGCCAAAGCACACCACATGAACAGTTTTGCTTTCGGGGGACAGTTTAGTTTCCAAATACCTTTCGTCCACCAAGGGGGGTTTCTCTGTTGGGTTGTGGAGCTAATATGTTGATACCCAATATTCGATTTGTATAGACCATGAGTTGCATGAACCCATATGAGCTCATCTGGAGAGTCAGTTAATCGATTATGAGTTGTTTTAAGATTGTTTGTGTACATCTACCAAACTGCAATCAAGAAATCGGGAATCTCCAGAGTTCTGGCCTCTTTCCACCCTTGATGCCAAATATTTGTGTGATATTTGTAGACCTCGGATCAGCTATATGATTTAGGTGGTAGATGCTCTTCTGATTCATATATTGTATCAGTGGTTGAGGGAGAATATGGTGAGTTTGACTTTCAAGCCACAAACCTGCTCCTATACGCAACTGAGAGTCGTTTCCCACTTTCCATGCTAACCCATTTTTTATGACAGAAAAATATTTGCAGTTGGATTTCCAATTGATTATACCTGGATATGAATTTAAAAAAGCAGAGTTTCTAATACAGTCAAGAACCGAGTCTGGGGCTATGCATTTTTTACATACTGCTTCAGTCCAAAGGCTCTACGAAGAGATGAGTCTCCATCCCGCTTTAACTGCCATGGCTTTGGCAAAGACCTGGATGTTTTTTAGTCCCCACCCTCCCAACAGTTTTGGTTTGGAAATATGGTCCCACTTTACCCAAGGAAGAACAAAATTTTCATTTTTCCCTGACCAAAGGAATCTGGAGCATATCTTTCAAGTTTTTTCCAAGATGGATTTTGGTATCCAAGCTAAGGACATCCAATATACTAGAATGGCTTCTAACACCAATTTGATCAGAACGAGTCTGCGAACTTTGGATAACCAACGATTGCTCCAAGTATTGATCCTCTTTTCTAGTTTTGCCAGCATCCAGTTCCAATCCTCCTTCATGTATCTGTTTGGTTTCAATCTGAAACCCAAGTATTTTAACCCATCCTCAAGGGAGTTGATGTTGAAAGAGAAAAGATATATATAGATATATATAGATATATTTTAACCCATCCTCTTGCTCACAACTTACCACCTTACTTGATGTCCCCATTGAGTTAGCTCTGCAATCAAAGCAAACAGGGTAAGGCCCCTTCGGGTGGGCCCCTTGTGATTTCTTCCTGTGGACATAACAGCCCAATTGGGAGGTTTTTGAACCACAATATATATGTGTGTGCGTGTGTGTGTGGAAATTTTGACTTTTGTCATGGTCTTGTTGTTTCCCCTTGTTAGGTAAACTTGAATCGGTCATGGTTTTTTGGGCCCATGGTAATGGCCGATTGTATTGCTTGTGAATAAGTTTATTTAAATGTTCCCAAGATAAACCTTCTTTGTCATTATGTGTGTGTTTGGTTTAATCATTATGTTTATTATGTTTTTGTATTATATGAGACAAGATATGGGAACTCATTGTTTCATATAGTTATTATAAATGTTATTTAAAAAAAAATCAATTAATTTTTTTTGTAAGCTAGTATCTACATAGATTTGAACTGGTGACTTTACACAATGAGTGCCTTAACAATACACCCATTCACTCACTACTCTACACGCAGTTGAAAAAAATCAACTATTATTATGATGAATAAAATTAAAAATTAAACGTAAAACGAAAGACAATGTTAAAATTAAAACATCGTATAAAAATTTCTTAACGTGTGAAGTCATGGCGAAAACATCATGGAACATCGTTCCAGCGTCAAACTAATCTATTATTATATTTATTATAATTATAGTTAATATTAAATATTAAAATTTACTATTATTATATGGAAGACGAAACCAGGGCACTTGGCTGAAGCCGGATAATGGTTATCCGCCGACCATTGCAACTAAAAGAGACGGGTGGTATTTCAAGATGTGAAGAATGATTTTCATGCGAGGGAAACATTTTACACAAAATCCATAGAGCGAGGGAATACGTCTTGAACCCTAATTGAGTGATCCTAAGTATTTTTTAACCTTTTGCACGATGAAATGAAACATTTTGAGGATTTCTAAGTGGATCACTTCTAAAGGTAACATGACGTGAATTTGATATGAGAGATATTGATTCTAAGTATATCAACTTTCCGGGTTTCTAAGAGGATCTTTACGAGTGGATATATTGTAAGCATATCATTGTCTGTTTGACTAAGTTCTCAACTAAATATTTTGTTGCCTTCCAAAAATTTCAGCCACCACCACTATTTGGTTGACTTAGTAAAGCTTTGGGTTGAAGCATGGTGCACCAAATGCTCAAATATGGGGAGATCACACATTACTTTGATGTTTCTTTAGTATTTATTATCATATTCCTGATGAATTTTCTTTCCTTTTGTGGAGTATACTGTAGTAACAAGGCATCTCATTGCTTCAAAACTTTACTTTGGGTATATGGTGGACACCTACTCTTAAGTTATTACACGTCTATTTAATCTTGGGTGACTATAGGGAACGTTAACTTTAAATTGCATCCTAAGGTTTTGGATTTATTTGCTTCAAATATATGGCATTGTATTTTACACTAACTTGCATGCTAGATCTGGAAGAAAATCGATCTCTCGTGAGCAAGAGAATTTCATCTTCACTGTGACATTCATATGAAGTTTGACACTGATTTGAGGATAATATCACACTTTCATAAGCATGTCTTTATCCTCATCTTCAATGAACAACGTAGTCTACTCTCAATGATCTATCCCTAATTAGCTTGGTCTTCCTTTAAGGAGGTAGAAGGATGGAGAACTTTGAAATCATAGTTTGAAAGGATAAGGATGTGCAATTGATTGACTATAATGAGGATCCAACAGAGGGACTAAATGCTTGAATATTTCAGTCCAAACCCATTTGAATATAAGGACGAGTTTCTTGTTCCCAGGCTTTTCGACTTGGATCATCTAGGTGGGTTTTTCCTCCTAGAGAAAACTTTTGAATCCCACCCTAAAGTGGATCCTTCTATTACATCAAGACTCTTGGTAGATTTGTTGTAGCTGGTGTTTTCACGCCAACCGATGCCAAAAGGCACCTACTAAGGGTTGTGCAGACCTTACTAGAGTTTCGTGTAATATTTTGGAATGCATGACATCACAACAAAAGTTTTGAGTCATGTGACATTCCATCCTATATCTAGATAGCAAAAACAATCTCACTTAGAATTATTTGCACAAATAGATAGCAAGAATAGATAAGAAATATTGGATATAACACTAGAGGAAAATCACTCCAGTGGGAAGTTTCCCACACTATTTATTGAGCAAAAACCCAGCACAATATATAGGCATTATTACATGCAATACCTTGGGTAAATACCATGGGATACCAAATACCATGGATCCAACAAACCATATGAGTAGCTCACATCAATGTTGGATTATCTTGACTAATTCCCCCAATCTATGACATTGTGCCAAGTGTAACTCCAAGTAGTGGCCATAATGAGGTAAAATGAACCTATATGGATCATGAATTAGTTAGGATAGTTAACAAGTGTGAAAGGAACCATCATGAGGGCTCTAGAGGTGGTTTAGTGGCTTGGTTTCAGACCATTAATGAGAAAATTGACCAAATCCTCAAGAAGGCACACCCAATCTCCTTAAAACAAGGAAAAGTAAGAATCCTCTCATAAATGTACCATAGAGGGGTGCATTAACTCCATAGAATAAGGAAAGGAGTGGGTAAGTGGACAAACAAGCTTTTATGGCATAACCACTAGCTAAGTGGGTCAAATGTGGACAAACTAGGATCTAAGACCTAGGACCTAGAACCATTTTCACATGGAACAAATTACACTAAACACTTGGAACCTTATGCAATATTATTAACCAAGGTCTAGATGGGAAATATGTTCCAACACCCCCCCTTAAGCCAAAATGTTTGTGAGCAATATTGAGGGCCCAAGAAACAAGGCTTATGGTCACCCTTTACATTATTGATCCATATGAACTGAGGAAAGAGGCAAAACCACATGGGAAAAATCCTCCATAAAAAATGGACATGAAAGAGAAACCAAAATCAGTATGATATCCAAACTAAATGAATATGTCTGGAGGAATCTTCTTCTTGGGAAGAAGTGGATCATGCTCCCAAAACAAGTGCCCTGTTTCTTCAACAATGGAAGCAAGCAAATCTGGAAGCCGTTTGAACTTTCATACCAAACCAACCATGGTGAGAAAAAAACCAAATGCATGAAGAAACACTTGAAACTTTAGCTTCAAACCACAATAAGTGAGATCAGCTCCAAGTGAACGTAGGTGTCCTACATCTTCTGTGCAACTATGAAAATTGGTGCTAGCAATCATATAGGAATACATAAGCATGGATCCAAGGAGAGCGAATGCTACAACTCCAAGCTTTTATCCTTCTTCCAAAACATCCAAGGGATCACTCTTTCACACACTAACAGAGTAAATAGAAGAACCATGGAAGAACAATGATGAGAGATGGAAGATATTCTCTTCAACGCTATATAATTTCAACAACTCATATGTTATCTTCATAAAAAACAGAGGAAGCCACAGAGGAAGAAATTTGAATTGGATCATTTGTTGAATCTTCTACCATTTCTTCATGAACCTAGAAACAACACTCTTTGAAATTCCTTACTTCGACAACATGCTTGAGAAAGGCCAAAAGGTGAAACCAAATGACCAAAGGTAATAACTAGAAGTAACAATGGAAATTGTTTTGCATCAGACTAGTTCTGATATCATGTAATATTTTGGAATGCACAACATCACAACAAAAGTTCTGAGTCATGTGACATTCTAGCCTAAAAATAGATAGCAAAAAAAATCTCACTTAGAATTATTTGCACAAACAAATGGCAAGAATAGAGAAGAAATATTGGATAGAACACTAGAGGAAAATCACTCCAGTGGGAAGTTTTCCACTTTGCTTATTGAGCAAAAACCCAGTACAATATAAAGGCATTATTACCTGCAATACCTTGGGTAAATACCATGGGATACTAAATACCATGGGTCCAACAAACCATATGAATATCTCACATTAATGTTGGCTTATATTGACTAATTCCCCTAATATATTACATTGTACCAAGTGTAACTCCAAGTAGTGTTCATAATGAGGTAAAATGAACCTAGATGGACCATGAAGTAGTTAGGCTATTCAACAAGTGTGAAAGGAACCATCATGAGGGCGTTATAGGTGGTTTAGTGGCTTGGTTGTGGACCATTAATGAGCAAATTAACCAAATCCTCAAGAATGCACACCCAGTCTCCTTAAAACAAGAAAATGCAATAACTCCCTCATAGATGTACCATAAAGGGGCGCATTGACTCCATAGAATAAGGAAATGTGTAGGTATGTGGACAAACAATATGTTATGGTATAACCACTAGTCTAAGTGGGTAAAATGTGGACAAACTAGGATACAAGACACTAGACTAGGAACTAGAACCATTTTCACATGGAACAACTAACACTAAACACTTGAAACCTTATACAAGATTATTAACCAAGGTCTAGATGGGAAATATATTCCAACACCCCCCCTTAAGGAAAAATGTTTGTGAGCAATTATTGAGGGTCCAAGCAACAAGTCTTACGGTCACCCTTTACATTATTGATCCATATGAACTAAAGAAAGAGGAAAAACCACATGGGAAAAATCCCCCCTAAAAAAGGGACATGAAAGAGAAACCAAAATCTGTATAATATCCGAACTAAATGAATATGTCTGGAGGAATATTCTTCTTTGGAAGAAATGGATCATGCACCCAAAACAAGTGCTTGATTTCTTCAACAATGGAAGCAAGCGAATCTAGAAGCCCTTTGAAGTTGCATACTGAACCAACCATGGTGAGAACAAATCCAAATGCATGAAGAAACACTTGAAACTTTAGCTTCGAACCACAATAGGTGAGATCAGATCCAAGTGAATATAGGTGTCCTCCATCTTCTGTGCAACTCTGAAAATCGATGCTAGAAATCATATGGGAATACATAAGAAGCATGGATCCAAGGAGAGTGAATGCTACAACTCCAAGCTTTGATCTTTCTTCCAAAACATCCAAGGGATCACTCTTTCGCACACTACCAGAGTAAATAGAAGAATCATGGAAGAACAATGATTAGAGATAGAAGATATTCTCTTCAACAGTATTGATGGAAACAACGTGTATGTTATCTTCATGAAAAACAGAGGAATTCATAGAGGAAGAAATTTGAACTGGATCATTTGTTGAATCTTCTACCATTTCTTCATGTACCTACAAACAACACTCTTTGAAATTCCTTACTTTGACAACATGCTTGAGAAAGGCCAAAAGGTGAAACCAAATGACCAAAGGTGATAAATGGAAGCAACAATGGAAATTGTTTTGCATCAGACTAGCTTTGATACCATGCAATATTTTGGAATGCACAACATCAAAACAAAAGTTTTGAGTCATGTGACATTCCAACCTAGATCTAGATAGCAAAAACAATCTCACTTAGAATTATTTGAACAAAGAGATAACAAGAATAGACAATAAAAATTGGATAGAACACTAGAGGAAAATCAATCCAATGGGAAGTTTTCCACTCTGTTTATTTAGCCAAAACCCAATACAAGATATAGGTATGATTACATGCAATACCTTGGGTAAATACCATGGGCTACCAAATACCATGTGTCCAACAAACCATATGTTTATCTCACATTAATGTTGGCTTATCTTGACTAATTCCCCCAATCTATGACATTATGCCAAGTGTAACTCCAAGTAGTGGCCATAATGAGGTAAAATGAACCTAGATGGACAATGAAGTAGTTAGGCTAGTCAACAAGTGTGAAAGGAACCATCATGAGGGCGCTAGAGGTGTTCAGTGCCTTGGTTGTGGACCATTAATGAGCAAATTGACCAAATCCTCAAGAAGGCGCACCCAATCTGTCACGTCCCCTCCCCTCTACATCAACATATAAGGGAGGAACATGACTACTAATCCTACTCTAGTAGCATAATGTAACGTCCCTGCTACTCTACCACTACTCTGATATACCACGATGTTCATGAACCTGGTCCCCATACACCTGACTGATATGCGGAATAATTTAAAGTTTCTCTTTACTATCTCTTTCAACACAAAAATGGGTCATGTTCATCCATGTAAAACCATGTTTAAGCATAAACATCACCGTAACAATCATTCTGCATTTCACAGATCCATTATGTAAGCAGAGAAGTCATTCTGCACTAAACTTGACTTTTTCTCCTTCCACATTCTACCCTTCCGCCTTCCGCTATGGACTTCAGGAAACGGAAGCTCCCTGAAACAACCACCTTGTCCTTTGACTTTTCACCTTTCTGCCTTCAGCTGCAGACCTCAGAAGTTGGAAATTCCATGAAATGATCATCTTGTCTTTCGAATTTCTGCCTTTTTTCCTTCTGCCTTTCACTACGCAACTCAAGAATCGAAAACTCAACATTTGATAGAATCATTTAATGAATTTCCTCCTTTCTCCTTCCATTGTGGAACTCAAGAATTGGAAACTCAACGTTCGACAGAATAATGTAACCACTTTCAGCCTTCCGCTACGGAACTCAAGAATCGGAAAACCAACAAATCGATACCTTGACTTGTTCACCTTCCGCTTTCTGCCTTCCACATTTTGCAAGTAGACCTCGGATCATGGAAAACCAACACTTGGTCTCATTTCCCTTTATGTTTACTGGTTCCTGCCTCCTGCCTTCCGTTGGCAGACTCCAGGGTGCGGAAATCTACACCTTACCTTAGGATTTTCGTCTCTTTTCCGCTTTCGACTTCCTCCTTTCGCACACGGATTTCGAGGTGCAAAAAACCAAAATTTTGCCTTGTCTTTTTCCTGTTTTCAGGGAGCTTCCATAGGCAGAAGCTCCCTGAAACGACCACCTTGTCCTTTGAATTTTCACCTTCCAACTTCCGCTTTTAGCTGCAAATCTCAGAAGTTGGAAATTCCATGAAACGATCATCTTGTCTTTCAACTTTCCGCCTTTTTCCCTTCCGCCTTTTGCTGCAAAACCGAGGAATCAAAAAATCAACATTCGACAGAATCATTTAATGACTTTCCTCCTTTCTCCTTCCACTGCGGAAGTCGAGAATCAGAAACTCAAAATTTGATGGAATCATGTAACCACTTTCTGCCTTCCGCTGTGGAACTCGGGAATCAGAAAACCAACAAATCAATACCTTGACTTGTTCACCTTCCACTTTCTTCCTTCCACATTCCGTGGGTAGACCTCGGATCACAGAAAACCAACACTTGGTCTCATTTCCCTTTCTGTTTCCCGATTTCTGCCTCCTTCATTCCATAGGCGGACTCCAGGGTGCGGAAATATACACCTTACCTTAGGATTTCCGTCTCTTTTCTGCTTTCGTCTTCCTCCTTCTGCATGCGGATTTCGAGGTGCAAAAAAACAACATTCTTCCTTGTCTTTTTCCTATTTTCCACCTTCCTCCTTCCACAGGCGGATTCCGCGGTGCGAAAAACCAACATTTATTACCTTAGGATAGCTGCATTTTTTACCCTATAACCAGGCTTCTAGCTTCCATGATTATAAGCAAAATGTAGTGGAAAATACAAGGAATAAACATATGCAAATGTAGGGACATTTAATCAACATTAAACTCTAATTAATTCATTCATAAGTATTCAACATAATCGTCACATTTATAAGCAAATACATTGCAGAAATAACACAACAGAGAATACTTATCTTGAAGATGAAGTTGTCCAGCAACTAGCTACATCGCTGCAATGTTCCACCCAACCATATGCCAGTTGTGTTCATTAATATCTCAACACAACTGCCACCCCTAAGTTGGGCATGAATTCCACAAGGAACTAGGGAGCAACAGGCCCACGCATAACCAGAACACATCAAACACGGTCAAGCCAACCTACAGTTGGGTTTATCATACTATCCATCCAAGCCAATACACAATTGGCTTTATCATGCTACAGGAAAACAAGCCAATACACTGTCAGGTTTATCAAGCTAAACAACCAATCCAAAAACAGTTGGGTTTATGATACTACACAAAGTGAAGCCAACATTCACATTAAGGACCATCCAATCCAACTAACAGATGGGTTTATTGAGATACAGCTCCAAGCCATCACACTACTGGGTTTAACAGGCTACTCATCCAAGCCAGCATAATAGTTCGGTTTATCAGGCTGGCAATCCAAGGGTCACACATGGCCAAAATGAAAAACAAGACACAACCAAGCCAACTCACTGCTGGGTTTATCAGGCTGTCAGCCAAACCAATCTACATTTGGGTTTATCAGGCTGCTAAGGCAATGGAAAGAAAGAATGGCTAAGCTAGTGGCTCATTCAAGAGCTAGGGACACCTCCACAAGATCTATCTGGCCTAGCATCCACAATACCTACACACCCAACACAAGGAAGCATCCCCTTCTCAGCTACACAGTCCCTCGGGCTATGCCTTCCCTTCCAGTGCTCTTTAGGGTATGCATAGAAGATTCGCTAGCCACTCTTATCTTTTCCGTGAGGTTCCTCTCTGCACTAGGTTTATCAATCCCATTTGACGTCTCTTCCACTCCTAAGTCTTGAATACTATTCAGACCCAAACCAAGGTACTCATAACAGCAAACCACAAGGTAACTCAGTAACATAGGGCTCCACACTATAACATAGATGACCAGGTTTGCATACCACTCTATAACACAAAAGAAACACTACAGAAGAACTCATTCCGCAACTCAGGAGAGTGAACAACTGAAAAATCAACAACATCCCCCCCCCCCCCTGAATAATGGATCGGAATGACCAAGACATACTAGGAAAATCTAGAAATGACAGGACAGACACGCATCCTCGCGATTACTTGCTTCAAAAGAAAGAATGTGGCTTCCCCAAACTGCAGGTTGCAGGCTTGCTTAGACACGAAATCTGACTTTCCTTCCTTGCTCTGCCCAAGTCATTAACTGCCTCAACCGTTTATGGAAGAATTGAATGATTTAGTGTAGGGGATGAAAAGGTAGTTGAGGTTTTATGGGTTTCCCCATTGACATCTGGTCTCACCCTATGGCTCATGAGTTTGACTAACTCCCCTCCCTATTCCTTATGAAATCATGCCCCCATCTCTTATGTTGCAATGCATACATAGCTGTGGTATTTTATTAAATTGTATATTTACATGATGACTTCAAAATATAATGTTCCTAACTTAGCACTATATCCATCGGCATCAAACCTGATAACCGATACACAAAACACCAAATCAATGGTAGGGCCTTAGCCTTGAGCTCCTATCCATGATTTCCTTACAATATATACATTATGTACAGTTTCAATACTATGGGGTCAAAAATGGGGTGTTATATTCCCCTCCCCTTCATTAGCATTGTCCTTGGTACTTTACAAAATTGAATAAAATTGGATGTGCCAATCACATGGAATCCTCCCTCTCCCACATAGCCTCATCTAGACCGTAGTGCTTCCACTGCACCTTTACCTGTTCAACGGCTCGATTCTGGAGCACTGTGACCTTCCTGTCGAGGATGCACAATGGCTCAGTTCGAAACTCTCCCTCAGTTTCCACCTAGATCACATCCCAATTTATCACATGGTTAGGATCATGTACATATTTCTTAAGCAAAGAAACATGAAAAACATTATGAGCTCTAGTGCTAGCAGGAAATGCAAGTCTATATGCAAATCTCCCTATCCTTTCAAGCACTTCAAAAGGCCCACAATATCTAGGTGACATCTTGGCACAACTTCCAAGCTTCAAGGAACTCTTCCTTGGTCTCACTCTAACGGTAAACATGATCCCCACTCTCTACACACTCTATGCTTATCTACATAGCCCTTATGTCTGTCTTGGGGTGATTTCAGGTTCTGCTTGATCTTTGCAACCTCTTGCTCCATTTCCTTGAGAAATTTTGGACCAATCATAATCCTATTCACTGGATTGTCCCAAGTTACTGGTGTCCTACACCTTCTCCCATACAAAGCTTCATATGGACTCATTCCCAATGATTCTTGTTGTCCATTGTTATATGCAAATTCTACCAAGTGTAAATAATCTTCCCACTTGGATGGTTTTTCCATCACATACATGTGAAGCATGTCTTCAAGAACCTGATTCACTCTCTCTGTTAAACCATCAATTTGAGGATGGTAGGCGGTGCTGAAGTTCAACTTTGTACCCAAATCTGCAAACAAACTTTTCCAAAAAAAATAGAATTAAACTTGGTATCCCTATCAGAAATTATTGCCGTAGGAAATCCATGCAATCTGAAAATCTCCTTCATGAATATTTTTGCAAAGGCATCAACCTTATGCGTGGACTTTACCGGTACAAAATGTGATGCCTTTGTCAACTTGTCCACCACAACCATGATGGAATCATGTTGTCTCACAGTCATTGGCAATCCTGTAGTAAAATCCATGGAAATAGCTTCCCATTTCCATTTTGGGACTAGCAAAGGCTGCAATAAACTTGTTGGGTGTTGATGCTCAACCTTCACCTGCTGACATTTCATGCACTTACAAATATACTCTGCAATGTCCTTTTTCATTCCTGGACAAAAATATTGCTTTCTAGCTGTAGTAAGTGTTTTATGATATCCTGGGTGACCAAAATATGGAGCTTGATGGATTTCATCCATAACAATTCTCTTCAAGTATGCTACATTTGAAATATAAATTATATTCTTATAGGTAAGAAGTTCACCTTCTTCCAATTTATATCCCTCATACTTCTTTTCAAGGATTTGTTACTGCAACTTGTCCTTTATCCGCACATACATTTCATCTTCAGTAGTATGATTAATAATCTGATGTCTCAAATCTAATTGACAAGTACTAAGAGATGCCACATGCATTTCATGCACCTTCCTGTTGAGCACATCAGCCACTTTATTTTCTTTTCCTTTTATGTGTTTTATTTCAAAATCAAACTCACACAAAAACTCTAGCCATCTAGCTTGCATGGCATTTAAAGTTGGCTGATCAAACAAATATTTCAGACCACAGTGGTCTGTCCTTAGCTCAAATTTTATGCCTATTAAGTAATGCCTCCATATCTTGAGAGCATGTACTATAGTTGCAAGTTCTATATCATGAGTAGCATAGTTCTTCTCATGCTCCTTCAACTTTCTTGACTCATAACATACCACGTGGTTGTCTTGCATAAGAACTCCTCCAAGTCCTTGATTGCATGCATCAGTACACACCACAAAGTCTTTTTCTGGGTCTACAATTTTCAAAATTGGTGCACTTGTAAGAATATTCTTCAACTGCTGGAAGCTTTCTTCAAATCTTGGTGTCCATTCAAACTTTATGCCCTTCTTTTGCAAAGAAGTAATTAAATGTGAAACCTTGGAGAATCCTTCAATGAACCTCATGTAGTATCTTGCAAGTCCCATAAAATATCTCACATTTGTCACATTTCTTGGCTTTGGCCAATTCATGATGGCCTCAATCTTTTCAGGGTCCACAGATATGCCCTCCTCTGAGATAATGTGACCCAAATAATGAATTTTATCTTTATAAAAGTCACATTTTCTCAACTTTGCATACAAATTATGCTCCCTTAGCAATTTCAATGTCAGTCTCAAATGTTCTTCATTCTCTTCTTCATTCTTACAATAAATAAGAATGTCATCTAGGAAAACAAGAAAAAACTTGTCTAGATACCTGCTGAAAACACTATTCATGAGACACATAAATGTAGTCAGTGCATTTGTGAGACCAAATGGTACCACTAAAAACTCATAGTGTCCACACCTTGTTCTGAAGGTTGTCTTATGAATATATTCATCTTTGATTCTTACCTGATGGTAACCAGACCTCAATTCAATCTTTGAAAATACCATTGCTCCTCTCATTTGATCAAAAAGGTCATCAATTCCAAGTAAGGGGTACTTATTCTTCACAGTAACCTTGTTCAACTGCCTGTGGTCAATACATAACCTGAGTGTACCATCTTTCTTTTTCACAAATAGAACCGTGCTCCCCAAGGGGACACACTAGGCCTGATATACTTCTTTTCCAGCAACTCTTGTAGCTGCATCTTCAGCTCTAGAAATTCTAGTGTGCTCATCCTATAGGGTGTCTTGGACACAGGTGTTTCTCCACGAGCAAGGTCAATTGTAAAATCAATGTCTCTCTATGGAGGAAGACCTAGAATTTCATCAGGAAAAATATCTTTGAATTCCTGCAATACATGAAAGTCCTCCAATCTAGGAGTTTCATTCTCTGCTACCTCCAAAGCATGGGTTGCATACAATATGCAACCTTTCCTACATAACTTCTTTAGCTACATTGCTGAAATCTACCTAACAGAAATCACCTTTGGAATGCCTCTTACAACCCTCGGGTTTCCTTCTTCATCCATGCATTCAAATGTCTTGCTATAACAGTCAAGCTTAACTCTGTGCACTTCTAATCGGTCCATTCCCATGAGAATATCATAGGAACCAAGTGGAAGAACATTCAAGTCTACACAAGTGACTAACCCATCCATGACTAATGGAAATTTCTCTACCACTTCACTAACTTTTCTCTTGGTTCTAGTGGCTAGTTGAACTAACCATGATTTTTTATGCTTTAACTTCCTAAGAGCACAAATATCAACAATTCTAGGAGTGATATAACTGTGAGTATATCCAGGGTCAATCAAAACATAAGCAGATTGCTTAGCAATCTTACCTTCAACTTCAACCACAGTTGATTGATGATCTTCTTGACGGTCCTCCAGTGCTGTGTAAATTCTAGGGACAATCCTTCCTACTTAACCCACCATTTCATCTCCTTGGACGTTGTGATCTTTCCTTACATACCCATTCTCAAGTAGACAGTTCTTGCACATATGGTTTCTTCCACATCCCCAACATTGGAGTGGTTCTCTGATCTCTTTTGGATCTCTTTCCATGTCTTCCATCACTCTGGATGGCTTAGTCATAGCTTGTGATGGCTACCTTTGCTAATTTCAGAAGTGAGAATTTTTTAAACCTTTCTTCCTTTGGTCAAACTTCTCAGTATTTTTGTCCTTCCATGCTTTATCGATATCAGGTTTTCTTTTGTGTTGATCGTAGCAATACTTGGACTTCCTTATATCCTCTTCTAGAATTCAAGGTTCATCAAACTCCATTTTGTCTTTGTATGTCTGAGGTAATCCACTTAGAAAATGATGAATTTTCATTTTATCATCCCTGATGTACGTAACATACCTCAACAGCTCCAATATTTTTTGTGCATATTCTTCCATGGTCAGTTGCCCCAATTTCAGCTCTTGGAACTCTTTGATCTTATCATCATAGTACCTATCAGAGAGGTACTTCTGCTTGAAATACTTGTTGAACTACTTCCATGCCTATCATTGATCTTCTTCACTTGCCTGAGGTGCTCCCACCATATAGATGATCTTCCATTCAAATTGAAGATGGCTACTCTTTCCTTCATAATTCCCGAATAGTCTTGGACTTGGAAATATTTCTTCATCCCAAAAATCCAAGCTTTAACTTCTTGACCAGTCTTTACCTCACCATTAAAGGTAGGAGACCTTCTTAAATTCATCACGTGAATTGTTATGGTAATGCCTCTTCCTCTTATTCCTGTTAGATGAAGATCTTGAACCCCCATTGGATTCTCTAGGGTCAAATGATCCACTAGAAGACCTCTTTCTTCTTCTGGCACTACTCCTAGTTCCTTCTGGATTTACTGCCCGATGCCCAGAGTTCATCCGCCTTTGGATATCTGTCAAACTCTGCAACATGGATGCATTCAGTTGATTCTGCTCTTCCTGAGATTTAATCATTCTTTCATTATCTTCTCTATAAATTTGCATCTCCACCCTTAGGCTTCTCATGGTGGCTACAATATCTGGGGGAGTCTCTTGATATCTTCTTCCATTAGATTATGTCTCATCATTTCCAATCTAAATGTTTTCTCCCATGGAATTTTCCTCGTGCTCATAGGGATCCTATGCATCATTCATGCTGCAGGTTCTCATGGCCGATCCAAAACCCACTTTTCCAAACTCCACTATGACTCTACAAAACTATTCACTTGGCCCATATAGGCCCAATGTTGTAACCAATAGCTCTGATACCATAATGGCACGTCCCCTCCCTTCTACATCAACATATAAGGGAGGAACACGACTATTAATCCTGCTCTTGTATCACAATGTAACGTCCCTGCTACTCTACCACTACTCTGATATACCACGATGTCCATGAACCTGGTGCCCATACACCCGACTGATATGAAAAATTATTTAAAGTTTCTCTTTACTATCTATTTCAACATAGTCATGGGTCATGTTCATTCTTGTATATCCATTTTTAAGCATAAACATCATTGTAATAGTCATTCCACATTTTACAGATCCATTCTGTAAGCAGAGAAGTCATTCCACACTAAACCTGACTTTTTTTCCTTCTGCATTCCGCCCTTCCGCCTTCCGCTGTGGACTTCAGGAATTGAAGCTCCTCGAAAAGACCACCTTGTCCTTTGACTTTCACATTTCGACTTCTGCCTTCCGTTGCGGACCTCGGAAGTCAAATACTCCATGAAACGATCATCTTGTCTTTCGACTTTCCACCTTCCACTGCAGAACTCAGGAATTGGAAACTCAACAGTCAATGGAATCATTTAATGACTTTCTGCCTTTCGCCTTTTCCTGCAGAACTCGAGAATCAAAAACTCAACATTCGATGAAATCATTTAACCACTTCCATCTTTTGCCTTCTGCCTTTCTACCTTCTGCTGCGGAACTCAAGAATCAGAAAACCAACAAATTGATACCTTGACTTATTCACCTTCCCCTTTCTGCATTCTGTGGGTAGACCTCGGATCGCAGAAAACCAACACTGATTTCCGCCTCTTAGCTTCCGTCTTCCGCAGGCAGACTCTAGGTTGCGGAAATCTACATCTTACCTTAGGATTTCTGTCTCTTTTATGCTTCCAAATTATACCTTCCATAGGAAGATTCTAGGGTGTGGAAAACCAACATTATGCCTTGTCTTTTTCCTATTTTCCACCTTTCGCCTTCTACATGTGGGTTCTGGGTGCTGAAAACTAACATTTCTTACCTTAGGATAGCTGCATTTTCACCCTGTAACCAGGCTTCTATCCTCCGTGATCATAAACAAAATGTAGTGGAAAATACAAGGCATAAACATATGCAAATGCAGCAAATTTAATCAACATTAAACTCTACTTAATTCATTCATAAGTATTCAACATAATAAGCACATTCATAAGCAAATACATTACGGAAATAACACAGCAAAGAATACTTATCTTGGAGATGAAGTTGTCCCGCAACTAGCTATGTCACTGCAACGTTCCACCCAACCATAGGCCAGTTGTGTTCATTAATATATAAATACAACTGCGACCCCTCAGATGGGCATGAATTCCACAAGGAACTAGGGAACAATAGGCTCACACATAGCCAAAACACATCAAACACAGTCAAGCCAACCTAGAGTTGGGTTTATCAGACTGTCCAGCGAAGCCAATACACAACTGGGTTTATCAAGCTATAGGAAATTAAGCCAATACACTGCTAAGTTTATCAGCCTACACATCCAAGCCAGCAGCAATTGTGTTTATCATACTGCACACAGTCAAGCCAACATTCACATTAAGGACTATCCAATCCAACTAACAGTTGGGTTTATCAAGCTACACAACCAAGCCATCACACTATTGGGTTTATCAAGATACTCAGCCAAGCCAGCATAATAGTTGGGTTTATTAGGTTGTCCAGCCAAGGGTCACTCATGGACAAATGGAACAACAAGACACATCCAAGCCAAATCACCGTTAGGTTTATCAGGCTGGTCATCCAAGCCAATATACGATTAGGTTTATCAGGCTACCCAATCAAGCCAATATACCATTGAGTTTATCAGGCTGTCATCCAAGCCAATCTATGTTTGGGTTTATCAGGATGCCAAGGCATTGGAAAGGAAGAATGGCTAATCTAGTGGCTCATTTAATATCTAGGGACACCTCCACAAGATCTATGTGGCTTGGCATCCACAATACCTACACACCCTACACAAGGAAGCATCCCCTTCTCTGCTACATAGTCCCTTGGGCTATGCCTTCCCTTCCACTGCTATCTTTTCATGAGGTTCCTCTCTTCACTTGGTTTATCAATTCCATTCGGCGTCTCTTCCAATCCTAATTCTTGCATACTATTCAGACCCAAACTAGGGTACTCATAACAAAAAACCACAAGGTAACTCAGCAACACAGGGCTCCACATTGTAACACAGATGACCATGTTTGTATACCACTCTGTAACATAGGATAAACAATATAGAAAAACTCATTCTGCGACTCAGGAAAGTGAACAACTAAACAATCAACAACATCCCCCCCACCCTGCCCAGAATAATGGATCGAAATGACCAAGACATAGTGGGCGACTCCAGAAATGACAGGATCGACATGCATCCCCGCGATTACTTGCTTCAAAAGCAAGAATGTGTATTCCCTAGACTATAGGTTGTAGGATTCAGGATTTCTCAAACACAAAATATGACTGCCATTCCTTTCTCTTCCCAAGACATTAACTTCCTCAATTGCTCTTCTAGAATAATTGAATGATTGAGCGCAGGGGACGAAAAGGTAGCTAAGGGTTTATGGGTTTCCCCATTGACATCTGGTCTCACCCTATGGCTCAAAAGTTTGAGTAACTCTCCTCCCTATTCCTTGTGAAATCATGCCCACATCTCTTACGTTGCAGTGCATAGCTAGCTGGGGTATTTGATTAAATTGTATATTTACATGATGACTTCAAAATATAATGTTCCTGACTTGGCACTATATCCATCGGCATAAACCTTGATCACTGATACACAAAACACCAAATAAATGGCAGGGCCTTGGCCTTGAGCTCCTCTCCATGATTTCCTTACAATATATACATCATGTACAATTTCAATACATGGGGTCAAAACCGGGGTGCTACACAGTCTCCTTAAAATAGGGAAATGCAATAACTCCCTCACAAATGTAGAATAGAGGGGAGCATTTCCTCCATAGAATAAGGAAAGGAGTGGGTAAGTGGAAAAACAAGATTTTATGGCATAACCACTAGTCTAAGTGGGTCAAATGTGGACAAGCTAGGATCCAAGACACTAGACTAGGAACTAGAACCATTTTTACATGGAACAACTTACACTAAACACTTGGAACCTTATGCAAGATTATGAACCAAGCTCTAGATGGGAAATATGTTCCAACATTTCAAAACGAAAAAACAAAAATGTGGAAAACAAAAACAAAAATTTAACTAGCATGCAAGCATAATGAAACTAAACGATATCAAAGAAAATATAAACTAATATTGTTATGCATTCTTCATCAAGAAACACACAAGAATAAATAATGTCATCTTATATTTAATGAAATAACACAGGAGTAAGAAGCACCTCTTAGTTTATGGAAAGGGCACCTATAGTAGTCCGAGGGAGGTTCTATTCGGTCTCCTAACAGTTTGTGATCCTCAAGCCACATGTCACAATTGTAATCTTTGGCAAGGTGAGATAGGAACAAGACAAAGGGATCTGATCTTAGGGATATTTTTGCAAAGTAAAGGCTTGAGTGATGAATGGATAATTCTTGTTAAG
Source organism: Pseudotsuga menziesii (assembly GCA_001517045.1). Lineage (NCBI taxonomy): Eukaryota > Viridiplantae > Streptophyta > Pinopsida > Pinales > Pinaceae > Pseudotsuga > Pseudotsuga menziesii. Next base: position 119,137 of record LPNX010293739.1, read on the forward strand.
TGTGGGACCTTGATGATTCATTTATACGATCGACGAATGGATTAGAGGATAAGGATCATAATGGTTTTTTTCGTCCAAAACCTTCTCCAATATTTGTGTTGAGCTAGAGTCTGATCTCAAGTTTCCCCTTTATGCCCGATAAAAGCATGAAACAGGAAAAATTCATGTTGAGATTCAGGTCACTTCTTTTTAGAGATTTTGTGCAACTTGGGTCACTCTTTTCGACATATTTGGTGCAACCTGGGTTGCTCATTACCTAGGGATATGAGCGACCTAATGTAAAAATGATCCATTTTGGTTTTTGTTTTAATTTTTTACTTTTGCAAATGTTTTGCCAAGGTCCAGGGGTGAAATTAAGTGGAAATGAGATGGAGTAATGATATATGTTTCTGACTAGGATAATGACATGGCTTGTGGACAAATTCTAGGTGTTAACATATTACTCCCTAATGTGTGAGGTTAGGATCTCATAATAAGGTCGACATACATCATAAAATCTTCTTCTTCTAGGAGATAAGTGTGACTGTGGCATAGATGACGAAGATTGTGTAGGAGGTAACTCACCTTTCTACGAGACTACAAGGGACCTTACTAGCAAATACAATACTCATTATAGATGAGGTGCATATAATGTCAGATATATGTATGAGGCGGGCATTCCCATGCTCGTATCAATGTCTCAAAATAAAAAAGTGGATCTAGGCCCAAAGGGGACTTGATCAATACATGGATAACTGCTATGTTTCATATGAATAGTGAAAAAGGATAATTATTTGGATGCATTCCCTAGTGTCCTTACTTAACTACAAAATTCGTATTGTCCTCAAGTAAGGTTAACATGTGTTTAAGTTAGGGCTTATTTTAAGGCTCTGCTTGGCCGCATGAAGCGAGCTATAATTTGATTTATGGAGTGTTTATGTGTGCACTGGAGGTGTGCACAAATGTAAGTTGATAAATTAAATGCTTGAAAGAAATAAACATAGTCCAACATTAAGCTAGATTTTTCTTGAAAATTTTATTTCAACATAATAAGGTTATGGCTAAGCATTCAATATTCAAAGCATCCATGTGAAGGACGGATAACTGAAATAGTCTGAAATCATATAGAATAGGGAGAAGCCCCAATCCAACAAACTAAACATGCTCTAAACGACTAAACTGATCAACCATATAATAATTTCAATTGTTCATAAGCAACTTACTGAAATAGGAGAAAATATAGTCAAATACTAATCCTAACATAACTGTTAAAATGACAAATACTCAACAGTAAATAACTTTTTTCTTCACCAAAACAACTCAAAAGGATGAATAGACAAACAAGAACCATAAGAAAAAGGTCTGCAAATGAGACAAAAGGGGGTTGTCAATAAGCATATACTAAAAAACTTAGTTTGTTTGTACAAAAATAATCAAAAAATCGTAACAACTGCTGAGGAAAACTGAAAATGAGCTCAGGTCACTCCTTTCGAAGGAAAATGAATGACTTAGGTTTCTCAAAAGGGGAAAACAAGCATGACTGTCCACTAGAAACTTTATATCATACTTAGGTTGCTCAAAAGGGGAAAACAAGCAGGACTGTCAACTAGAAACTGTATATCATACTTATCGAATCCAAATGATGTGCGACTTGGGTTGCAGAAAACACTAAAACAAGTGTGATTTGAATCTAAAACTAAGATTTTAGACTCGCATCGCACTGTTAGAAGGAAACATTGCGACTCAAATCGCTTCGACTGGTAAAATAGATGTGACTTGCACCCATGAACTCAAAAAACAGTAAAAAGAAACAAAAAAGGGACCTGGCTCAAGAAATTAAGGGGAGTTTCAAGCCTAAAATTTCAACAGCGGTCTTAGACAAGCAGCAAACAAATAACAGTCAAAGTAAAATCCAAACAGAAAGCTCAAGCAAGGGTTGAAAAAATGGACAAGCACAAGTATGGCCACCAAAATCTGTAGTTGGTATTTTCACACCAACCCTTACCAAAAGACACCTACTAAGGCTTGTGGAAACCTTAGTAGAGTTTTGAAAGGAAAAAAACATAAATGAGGAAAACATAAATGAAAATGTAACTCGCATACATGCATAATGAAACTAAACGATATCAAATAAAATCTAAACTAATCTGTTTACGCATTCTTCATCGAGAAACACACAAGAGACTGTGTTTTGTAAAGAATAAATAATGTCATTTTATATTGAATGAAATCATGCAGGAGTAAGAATGACCTCTGGGCTGCAGTGAAGAGGCCCTTGCAGCAATCCAAGGGAGGGTCTATTTGTTCTCCTAACATTTTGTGATCCCCAAGACACACATTATCATTACGATCATCGACAAATCAAGATAAAAATAAGAGAGGGGGCTCCAATATGAGGGAAATTTTCACAAAGTAACGACTTGAGCAATGAATGGAGAATTCTTGTTGAGTAAAGGAGCTTGGTGTTTCATTTATTGGCTCGATGAATGACTTAGAGGATAAGTATTATGATGGATTTTTCCATCCAAAACCTTCTCCATTATTTGTGTTGAGCTATAATTTGAGCCCAAGTTTCCTCTTGTTGCATGAGAAAAGAAATAAACAACGAAAATTCATGTCAGGAGTTAGGTCCTTTCTTTTCTAAGATTTTGTGTGACTTGGGTTTCTCTTTTCAAGAGATTTGGTACGACGTGGGTCACTCATTCCTAGTGGATATGAGTGAACTGAGGTAAAAATACTCCCTTTTGGTTTTTATTTTAATATTTAGCTTTCGCAAATGTTTTTCCAAGGTTCGGGGGGTGAAATGGAGCGGAAATGAGATGGAGTAATGAAATACGTGGGTGACTGGGTTGATGACATGGCCAGTGGAAAAAATTTGGGGTGTTAACACTGACATTTAAAGGTTGACATCCTTGTGTGGGGAGAATATCTAGAGGATGTTAATTGTGTGGTTCCAGATATTCTCACAGATCTTATTTTTGGGATTGTATCTTCTGACATAACTCCATATGTTATTATTTCCATGTTAGGCTACCATCCAAGCTCTAAGAGTTGGGATTTGGATAAGGCTAGAGTGATATATAGGGGGTAATCTTGGAAAAACCTATGTAAGTATTTGACATTTCATCTTAGAGAAAGTCCTTTCTACAACATGCTCAAGAAAAGGTTGTTCTTGAAGTACAGTAAGGGAAGCCAACAACATTTCAAACAATTTCCCAGTTCTACTTCAATTATATCTTAAGGATAGTAAGTATATGAGACCTTATAATTTAAATCTAGGTCGATTGATTGAAGTAGTTGGTTAAAGAAATGTGAATTCCTTGTGATGGTAGAAGAAATCTTTCATTCAATGAACAATTTGTGGCTTCATTGAAATTGGTTAAGGAGAATATGGTGGCATGGTATACTAAAAGACAAACAATTGTTAGAGGTTGAATTATATATAATTTCTCTCTTCTGTAATAATGGCATTAGAACATTTTGTGAAGAGGAAACCAACACTTTAGAGGAGCTTGAGTTATGAAAAAATAGATTGTTACTTGATAGGGAAGCATAATGGTGAATTAAGGGTTGGGCCACCCTGGTTGACTTTGGTGACTAAAATACAAATCATTTTCATCAATATACAAGGAACAAATGAAATGTAAACACTATTTGGGAACTACATAATGAGTAAGGACAAACAATGAGAGGTTAAAAAACTTTAGTTGATATGGGAGTCAGTATTTTGAGCACATGTATAAAAAATCAAATAGATAAAACATAGTTGAAAATACCAAAATAGATTCCTATTTATTTCATCTTGTTTCAGATAAACACAATCACTATGTTTATGAAGAAACCACAAAGGATGAGTCACTTGGTGATGATGTCTACATTCCAAAAGGATAGAATTTGGTGTCTAGATGGTTGGATCATTGAGCATTTCTTGGGTTTTTTCAATATGTTAGGACATAATATACTTAGAGTGGTCGAGGAAGTAAGGCTAATAGGTAGAGTACTTTCATATTTAATACAATTTTCATCGCCCTCATCCTAATGGATGATAATGCTAAAAAAATTTGGTACTTTTTACCTCTCTCATTGTGAAATTGTGTCTACAAGATTATCTCTAAGGCTGTTGTAGTCTGACTCAAAATATTTATCTCCAATTTATTTCTAATGAATGATTAGTTTTTTATTGAGGGAATATATATTCATGAGCCAGTAGGTTCAATACAAAAAGCACTCCATTCTATTAGCCAATTACAACTTTTTCCATTGTAAACTAGATATTTTTAAGGCTTTTGATTGTGATTGTTGGCTTTACTTGAAGCTATTGTTGATTCATATTGGTTTCAATATTTTGGTGGTGAATTGAATTTTAGATTGCATATCATTATCGTCATTTGCAATTTTAATCAATGAATTTGCTTCCAATTGTCAAACCCACCAAACGATTATTCCAAGGTTTCCATTTTTCTCTATATTTATTTATTTTAGTGGCAGGAGGTTTTCACAGGGTTGTATTAGAAGTTAAGAGGGAAGAAACTATTCATGGCACAAAGGTAGGTAGATTGGATAATTTACGATTCTAATTTTCCTGGATGATGTGCTACTATTCGCCCATGGTTCTATAAGAGAGTCTAAGATGTTCCAAAATATTTTTCATTTATATTGTAAGGCGACTAGCATAAAGGTAAATATTTTAAAGTCTAATATAAGTTTCAATGGTTTGATTGGGGCGATGATACCAAGCATCACATTATTATTTAAATTTAATTTGTTGGATTTGCAAGAGGGATTGAATGATCTAGGTTTTGTTCTAAAACCCATGGGATATGGCATAAAATATTGGGGTTAGTTGGTTAGTAAGATTGTATGAGTGTAGAATCCATTTCTGGTGTCAACATTGGTTGACTCGAAGAGGTATATTTACCCTCATCAAAGTTATTTTAAAAGCTATCCCAATCTATTCACTTCTCCTAACTCACATTCCAAAGGGTCTGCTAAGCAAAATTTGTAGATTATGTTATGATTTCTTATGGAGAGGCAACAATGATAAGATAGAATTTCATTCAATGAGGTGGACGATAATTGCAAGGCCAAAACATGAAGGGTAATGGGGGTTAAAAAAATTATATTTGTTTGCCAATAATTAATTGGTAAGACATTATGGAATTTGATTTCAAAGAAGGTTTATGGAAGACAGTCACAACACATAAGTATTTGGAACCAACCCTTATTTTGGATTAGATTAGGAATCAAGTTATAATCATAAAGACTGTATCCAATATATATAAATCCTCGGTATTAGCCTTTCCAACCATTGGAATTCACCTAGATTCAAAGGTAGGATATGGATCCAAGGTTAGAATAGCGATGGATGCCATTATTGATTGTAACAAATCTATTCTTCTTCATGAAGAGATGATTCATTACTTATAGGGACTTGGTATTTTCACTTTGAATCAACTAACATATGAGGAGAACTTGAATATTTGGCAATAGGGTTGGATGAATGATTGAACAATTGGGTCATAATAGATTGAAAGATACTTAAGATGATATCATTGAAATGTGTAGAATAGGATAACTCCCAATTCAATTCATTCATTGGAAAATGTATTTATTTATACAATGCATATGGTGCTTGTGATTCCACTTCCAACCAACCTCTTCATATTCCTATGTGACTATTCACATTCAAAAATTATATTTACAATATTTACATATGGAACCATAATTCGAGGATTAGGTATCCAACATTCCCCATCTTAATCCGAAGGGGTATTTTTTAGTTTGAGCCTGGTTCTAAATCTTTCAAACTTTTCTCATCCAAGTGCTTTGGTGAAGATGTCAGCAATTTGCTCATTTGTGGAACAATGTCGTAGATGAACTATATTAGCCTCTACATGATGTTAAATCAAATGGTACTTTGTGTTGATGTGCTTGGTTAGATCATGGAATTTATGTTTCTTGGAAAACTTGATTGCATAAGTGTTGTCAATCAATAAGGGAGTAGAATTTTCTTACTTCTCCTAAAAATCTTCAAGTATCTTCCTGAGCCACACAATCTCCTTTGTTGCTTCTGCAACTACCACATATTTTGCTTATGTTGTCAAATCTGCTATAACTGACTATTTACGTGATCTCCCGTAAATATTTGTTGACCCAAGACTCATTGTGTATCCAGAAGTGGACACCCCTGTCTCTTTGTCGCCATCAAAGTCTGAATCAGTGTACCCAATGAGTTTGAAGTCATCCACCTTAGTGTACTTGAGTCCAAAGTCTTGAGTCCCCTTCAAGTACCTTAGAACTCTTCTTGTTGCATACGAATGTCCTTCACAAGGTTTGTGCATGTATCTAGAAAGAATGCCAACAACATAATAAATATCTGGTCTGGTAGTGGTAAGGTAGATAAGGCTTCCTACAAGCTATCAGTACTTTGTCGCATCCTCAAATTATTTTCCTTCACTTGATGTGAGCTTCAACTTTTGTTCCATTGGAGTAGAGAGAGGGTTGCATTATATCATGCAAAATATGTTCAACAATTCTCCAACATATTTTTTATGAGATATGAATATGTACTTAGGATGTTGAGTCACTTCAATTCCTAAGTAATAATGAAGATGTCCCAAATTAGTCATTTCAGAACATTTCTTCAAATCTTTCTTTATGGATGATATGTAATCTTCATTGTTCCTTGTCATCAATAGGTCATCTAGATACACTACAAGAAATACAATAGATCTTCCAACTTTCTTGGAAAACAATGTTGCATCATCAAGATTATAATGCTTGAATTTTAGCTTTAGAATATTCTTGGTTAGTTTTTCATACCATGCTCTTGGTGCTTGTTTTAGGCCATACAAGTATTTGACAAGCTTGCATACATTTTATTCTTATCCCTTCACAACAATACCTTCTGGTTGAGACATGAAAATATTTTCTTTCAAATCTCCATTCAAGAAAGCAGTTTTTACATCCATTTGGTGGGATTTCCACCCATTTTGTGCTGCCATGGAGAGCAAAGTGCGGATGGTATCCCATTTTTTTGTGGGGGAGAATGTTTCTTCATAGTCAACTCCTTATTTTTGTGCATAGCCTTTCACCACAAGCCTTGATTATGTTTTTCAAGTGAGCCATCTGATTTGTATTTCTTGTTGTATACCCACTTGAAGCCAATTGGTTTGGTTCCATTTGGAAGGTCAACCAAGTTCTAGGTTCCATTATTTATGAGTGCATCATATTCATTTTGCATAACCTCTTCCCATTCATCACATTCAAAGCTTCTATAAAGGAAGTTGGTTCAAATTTGGTTCAATTCAGAATCAAATGAGACATCCATGTCATCACCTAGGTTATCTGTTTCTCCTCCATCATCTTGTCTTGTTGAGTTTCTCATTCACGTCTTTCCAAATTCATCTGAATGGTCACTTTCAAGTGTCTTTAAGGCCCATTTTGGAATATTCTTTGATGGTTCATCTTGATCAGCTAGAGTTGCTTCATTCTCTTCAAGGTTCAATCTTCCAATCCTTTCAATAACATCATCAGTTCAGGTGAAGTGGTGGGAATTTCTTCTTCATGAGGATGTGTTGGTGCTTCAAAAGGAAATTCCAAAGATTGATTCTGATCCAACATCAGAATTCCCTCTTCAAGGTTTGGAATTTCATTATCAAATTCATAATATGTCTTTAGATGGGGAAACCTTTCCAGACAATCAGTTTGTCTTTCAATAGACTTGTCATGTTTATATGTTTCAAGAAAAATAACACCTCTGGAAATAACATATTTCTTGTTTACCTTATAATACATACTATATGCCTTGGAAGTGTCTGAATACCCCAAGAAAATACATCTTCTACCTTTAGCACCAATTTTGTTTCTTTGCTACTTTGGTAACAAGGAATACTATGTGGAACCAAAAACTCTAATATGCCTAACCGAAGGAAGGTGACCAAACCACATTTCATGTGGAATCTTGTATTCAATAGCATGAGATGGACTTCTATTTCTCAAATATGCTGCACATACTATTGCAGCACCCCAAAACAACAGTTTCACATTCTTGAAAAACATCATGTATCTTGTCATATTTATTAATATTCTATTCATCCTTTCTGCTACACCATTTTGTTGAGGATTATAAGGAACTGAAGTTTGAAGTGTAATCCCATGTTTGGAAATATCATCTTCAAATGCATTAGATGTATATTCTTTACAATTATCTGAACGAAGTGTACCAATACATGCTTGTGCTTGATTCTCTATCCAAGCATGAAAGTTCTTGAATGTTTGAAATGCTTAAGACTTTGTCTTCAATAAATATACCCAACATATTCTTGAATAATAATCAACAAAGGTCATGAGTTACTTATTGCGATTTGTAGAAGGAATTGGCATGGGTCCACATAAGTCAAAATGAATAAGTTCTAACTTTCTACATGCCGTGAATTTAGACTCTTGAAATGGTTGCTTACTATGTTTTCCTGGAATGCATGCATCACATTTGTTTCTATGTTTAGGAATAGTAGGAAAACCATATACACCATTCTTTCTTAACAAGCTAAGTCTTTTATAGTTCAAATGACCAAATATTGCATGCCACAATTACATTGGATGACAGATTTCATTCAAGTTGAGACATATAGTCAAAGTTTTGAATTGTTGCAGAACAACTATTCAACTTCAGCAGCTTTTCATATTCATACCCGGTCATGATGACCTTGTTGTTAGAGGACTTCCTTATCTCTAAATTTCCATCAAACATGTGGATGGAACGAACTTGCTGCCAAATCTGCACCAAGGACAACAAGCTTATCTGCAAATCTGGAATATAGAAAGCATTCTTTAACACAAAATTAGGGAAACCATGCAGCTTGAGCCGGATTGAAGCAATACCCCTTGGTTTGAGGCTAGAATTGTCTACAAAATACACTATGTCATTTTCTATGTCATTCAGTTCTTCAAAAACAATCTTTTCTTAAAGTCATATGAGGATTTGCACCAGTACGAAACAACCAACAATCTTTGAAATATGAAAGAGAGGTTACTTCATTAATTCCAAGATTACAACGTGCAACTATACATTGAGCTAAATCAAGGGCTTTACCATCCTCTTGATTCGTGTCTTCTATATTCTTAGTGTGTCTACCTTTGATGGACTACCAAGGAGCCCAACATTGATATGATTTATGTCCATTCTTTCCAAAGCGCTTGCACTTCATATTTGATATTTTGTTTGAGTTGTTTCTTCCCCCTCTACCTTTGAAATTTATTCTTCCTCATCCTCTTCCACTGCTATCTCCCTTGAAGGGTCTTTGGGATGATTCTTTGCTTTTTGAACAAAGCAAAGGGATTCTTCAACATGCCCTCTTGATTTCTTGGTCTTTCTCGACTATTCTCGATATGTGTTCTTTCCAAGAAGGACATCACCAATAATAGATGCAAAATAGTGCATCTTCAACCTGGAACTTGGAACTTACATAATATTTGAAAGAAAATACGAGACGCAAGTTTAACTTCCTACTCCTTTACAAATTACAAAAATGTTTCTGCAACTTATTACACAAATTTACAGCCTATTACAAATAATTATGTAGGTGCTTAAAATAGTTCTGCAACACTATCTAAGTAGCTCTATAGTGCTATTACATTCAATATCATTGTTTCTTACTAGATTTATACTCCTTTTTTCAACAACTATAATATCACTTTATTACAAAAAGTCTTGCAATAGAATAGTGCAAGTTACAGCAGTATACTTTACAATTTAACTAGAGCAGCATTGATGGTGACACTGGTAGTCTTGAATATAGCTCTTAGAAAACTTCAAAACGTACTTATTGTAACATAATGGAATAAAATTGAACCTCGATAATTCAATTATTTATCAAGATGATGGACATTCACAAAAATGGTCTTATATCAAAACATCTCCAGGTCTTGACCGAGCTCCACGCAACTAAATACTCACGTTCATACTTGATCTTCACAGCTTGACGTGTTCCATCAACAATATTTGTGACGAAGGGAGAGTCATCAAAGCACTGATTCTCCCCTTTTCAATAATGTGGCTTCACGTAGATGGGAACTAGCGTGAAGCTTCTGTCATCCGTCTTCAATGGAATCGCAGCAGTAGGACAACTTCAAACATGAATGATGTTTCAGGACTCCATGCACTTGAGAAAGGGAGTGAATATCCACAGAAAGTCCTCAATCACCTAGCTTCAAACAAGTTGCAGCAGCATATCATGGATTCCTTCTTCACACAAATGAAAAGCGTGAGTCTTTATCCTTGTATCATTTTTCTTCAACAAACATGTAGCAAAAAGGCATCTTCAATCTCTACCGGTCACAACAATCTTCTCTCACATAGAGAGTGGTCGCATCCACAGTCTTAAAAAATGCGGCAACAATTCGCAAGACAGAGAATCACATCCACTTCAGAAGGATGAGTTAAATACATAGCAATCACAGTGATCATATCTCATACAAAAAACAGATCATACAGCAGCCGAATCATTAGTGATTCATATATTTGCAGATGTTACTCTCAAGCTCCACTCACAAAACTAGGGAAAACTTAGGTTTTCCAACGGTCACATTCACGCAGCTTAGGAATGGCGTGAATCTTCATAGTTATACAATATCTCTTTCCCAATGATATTTTGACCGGTATTCAACGAGTTCGTAGGAGCAGAATAGCTCTAAAATCATCACGGGTCCAATCTTCAACTCATTCTCAGTTTTGAATATAGTTACATTGGTTGGTCATAAAACTTAATCTTTCATAGCAGCTCTCAAAACTAAACTTTCATTTGAAATCGTATATCACACAACATTGCTTCACATACAGCTTGTGGGTTCTTCCCGTGTTCAAACAAAAAACACATGACTTCTTTACTGAACAATCTATAGAGGGGAAGTGTAGTGCATGACTCTCTTACTGCATGCATGTCTCTACAAGTAAAGGAGTGGGAGAATGATGGGACTATGGGAAATACACACAGTAACAGAGTGGGAACACAATGTTTGGGAAAAAATGAAACGTTGAAGATGAAACACAGATGAAACAGATTTAGAGTTAGGCAGGTCTGAGCATCGATTCAGGCGCTTTTTTTAAAGAGCAGACAAAATCATGCAGAGAATTGAGGACAAAAATAATAACATATCATCCAACTCACTATTGCATACCTCAATATTCCTCAATGCAAGTGTGGGACTATAATCCATATAATGAATGTGTGAAGGCTGAGAGAGAAACACTCAGATGCAAAATGACGAGGAATATATAGGTGGGTGGGAAGCATAATAATTATGAGTGTGCAGCATAAATGGAGTGATGCCTAAAATAAATGTTCTATTATGAGCAGAGGGAAGACACACTAGGATTAATAATCCTCCCTTCGACCACTTTTGACCACATATTTCATTTTACCTCTTTTGACCACATATCTCATTTTATCTAAGTTGGGAGGTCTTCATCACTTCACTAGTGCTTGGGGGACACACCTATGTGCCATCTAATAGGGCCAATCCCTATAATTTAAGAACCCACTCTGAGTGCTAGTTACTATTAGATATATCACAATCAATTATCCTAGCGCCAATTTGCAATGTCTAAGGGAGTGTGGGTGCCTTTGTTCACCTACCTTCAATAGTTAAGTGATTGTAGATTAACTTAGTTTTCCATAGTTGCATTAGTGAGCTCCAGTGGTGATTTTCCCACAGTGAGTTAGCTCTAGTGTGAGTTGGTAGATTCGAATCCTTCATGAATATAATCATATTGTTCTAAATTTGTCTCCATGTGTGTGCAATCTTGTCTTGATTAATTGAACAATCTATGCTACATTCTTTCTCTCTCTTTTGCTGCATTCATTTCTCATTTGAATTCATGCAAATTGATGATCCTATGCTTCATAGAATTTAACATGGTATCAGAGCAGGTATCCATGTGTCACATGCCCCAATTTGATAAAACATTTTTATGTTTTAAGAAACATTATGTTATATTTTATGTTAAAGTTTGTAATTAATGACCAGGTGGGGTCAAGGATAATTTAAATGTAATTGCAGAATATTTTATTAATAAATAAATGAAATATGAGACAATAGCTTAGGGAAGCTGTTAAATTAGTGTTTTACTGGTCACTTGATGGAGGAGGTTGGGTTGAGAACAAATTGACATGTGGCAGCATCATCAAACTACTTCTAGCTATTGCAGGTGGCAACTTCCCTATTTTTGTGGTCATGATTCCCCAAGAAAATGGAACAAGAGCAGGTGGCTCATTAAGTAAAAACTGACCCAAAAGACCTAGGCATGCTAATAAAACTTCCCATTGAAGACAGCAAAGGCTGCTCATTCTGGATTTGTGATCATTCGGAGTGAATGAAGTACACAAGAGAATTAGATGGAGGGACTAGCTGAAGTAAGTTTGAGTGGAAAAGTGTTGAAGACCTGAACTAGTTCAACTATTCTAAGGTGAGTTCATACTGCTGCAAGCAGAACTGATTTACTGTTGAATACTCAGTGGAGTTGCAGAGGATTTCTAGACTACATCTCTCACCCAGTACTTCTACCAGGTGGACTAGGAGACAAGCTTGGGGGTCCTGAGAATTGCAGTCCAACTCTTCTCCAAGAGTTGGTGGGGAGGAACAAGTTCCTTAAGTTGTTGTCACCTCATCTATACTTCCAGGTTTTACTTGTTTAGTTCAGCCATTTAATTATTTACTGTATCTGGAAAGTTTAAGATTTATCAATGATGTAGTAATATTTCTGTTTTTATTTCTGTTAGGGTTATTTAGGATAAATGTATATGCTATGAAAGTTAGTAAGTTCTGAACTAGCTAGATTAGGGTAAATGAGTATTGAAATTTCTGAGTTAATTGATAGATAGAAAGAAAATATCTAAACTGTATTTTTCCACACCTTTTGCAAGGTAGTACTCTAGTACAGCCGGTTAGTTTATTTTCAAATAATGAATTCGAATAAAATATATATGAAGATGAAATTGTTATTTTCTACATGATCTTTTGTATAAATTGTTTATAGGTTTTCTTTTGTACTTTTTATTTACTTAAAGCATTTAAACACACTAAATAGAGATAGATAAGAAAGAGCTTAGGTATTACACACTAGTCTGTGTAACATTTTACACATTAAAACTTAAAAAAAATTATATTATAAATCTAATATATTAATCATAAATAGGTAATATAGAAACGGGAAATTATCAAGATTAAGTTTAACTTAACAAAGGAAGTATATAAGGTTAAATAGTTACCCAATTAGTTCACCTAAGTGCAAATGAAAAAAATAGCTCTGTAAATATTTAGAGAAGAATTAGGGTTTGTAAAATAACTTATGTAAAAGAACTATTATTTTCATAATAAAATAAATTCAAAATTTATAAATATCAAAACCTAACAGTATATTCCAAAAGTATAGAAAAGGGTTAAATTATTCATTTAAGATCTTTTCTCTATTTTAAATTTCGAGAAATCATTTCTGATTCAATAACCATGTTACTATCTAAAGATTTCACTGTCAAAAGCCCTCAAATTATAATTCACTTAAAGAAAAACAAACTAACTAATAATCTACTTAACCCTAAACCCTCGAAAGGTAATAACAACAAAAATAGCTAGAATAATCACATTATATAATATATTATCCAAACATAGATACTGTAAATCAGCTTTAAGCTGTAAGAATTCCTTTAAGATCAAAAATAAAAACTGAACAGACACAGTCTCGGCCTATGGCCTTTAACATCACTAGTCAAGGCTTAAAAATCTTGATTAAAAGTATCATAATTACAAACAGATTTCACAATAAACAAAACATTTGTCTCGGCTATGAAAGCCCTTCCAAAAAACTCTGCTACAACAACCACGAGGGCTTTATAATTTTTTTTAATAAACAAATCATCTTGTAACAGCCCTTGGCCTTTCCAAACATTTGCAACACGGTACTTCACGCCGAGATAAAAACCCAATAACCCAAACAAACTCCATCAACTAAATTCAACACTATTTCACCACGGTAGGAGAACCCTAGTGAGACTAAGTGTTACCAAGGTTTACGCAGCTTGAATTTGGCGCAGGGTAATCCTCGGTGTTTGTCTGCACTTCTCTATAGAAGTTAAGCATCTGCAAAAACAAAGGCCACTAAGTATTTATAGAACGGAAAACTTAAGAGAATGAATTACTGATGCACGTAGAAGAAAGAATAATTTCCTAAAATGCTGTAACAAGAATCGAACTTGGAATGATTTTTCATGTTACTGGTTTTAGCAACCTCGAAGAGGTTTGACCTCAAAAACTTAGACACCTTTTTGTAAAGACGACGAGCTTTCAGAAAAACTCTGTCAGGAGGAACTCGATGCTCAGAGCACAAGTTTTTTTTTTTTCCAAGCCATGGCAAAGGGTTTAGGCTGCAACAAAAGTTAACACAGCCTGTAAAGCTCAAGACTGGAAAAAAAATGGAACCACAACAGGAAAAACAAAAGCTACCAAGAACTAAGCAACAAAAACAGTAAACCCTAACCAGCAAATACCACACTACGATAATGATAGAGCCATGATCATCTTGTAAACTGAACAAAATACCAGAGAGCAATTTTTCAACACTTGCAGAGGCAGACTTATGGTAATTAATTTGTGGTTTAAATCCAAACAGTGGCAATAAGAGGGTGCAGTTACAAAAACCAGAGCAAGCACTTGACTTTACCTCTACGCAAAGGACAGAGAGGTTTATGCGATGGATAGGAAAATAGGCTGAGCGACCATGAGCCTGTGGCTACTCTTCTAGCACAGGGTAAAAACTTAGGTAAAAACAAGATTTTAAGGTTTAGAAACCCTTTATATACTTAAACTCCAAAGTCAAAGCCCCCGTCGAGTGTACATCGAACACGTAGCTCCAAATACTTTTGGAAAGAGTGGGTTCATCACTATAGTCAAAACCCTCACTCAAATCCTGCACATAGTATTGTAGAGAAGTTATTTATCATATGGTATTTGGCAGGGTTGCTTTTTTATTGTTTTGGATTTTGTTTATATGACCCAAAGACATTGGTTTGAGAGCTATTCATGAAAATTAGAGTTTTAAACATAAACTAAAACATTAACAAATGTATAGAAAACTTATACTTGTGTATTTTTCTCTCTCTTTTAAATTAGTGTTTAGTATTTGATTCTAAGATGATACACACACCATGGTAAATGAACCCATAACATGTAAATACATGTAACTATAGAGACTAACTAGTTAGGACCTAGACTAGTCATAGATTCATGATTTCTAGTGTTTGCTTTGACAATTAAACTCTTATATAACGAGAATTCATTTAAAAGAAATAGGGGTAGTCATCTTATGGGCATTAATATAACCTTTCCTACATAAAGAGTTGTAACTCTATTGTGGAAATAAAACAAGTAGTGTTAGAACATTTATAAGCATTAAATGCTAAGCCTACTATAAAAATACTTTGTACATCATAGTATTGTTTCCTACATGAGTTATCATTTAAATGTGCTTAATATTTTTACTCCGATCCTTGGATCTTTTCAGAATTACTCAAATATCAGTAAAAGTAATATTATTGAAAAAGTATTATAACATCAAGAAGTTTCAATAGGGTAACTGCTAGATGAGATAACTCTTACTAAGGTGATATCCAGAATTCTATATTAAAAATGAAATGATACAAAATTAAATAAACATAAGCTAGTTATGATGGTTAGAAGAATAATTAAGCCAATTTCAGTTTTCTAGGAAAGTACTCACTGCTAACAGCTATGGAGATCATAAATAATAAGATCAACAATACCTATTTTTATGTTTAAGCTATAAACAAATAATTTACCTAGTATTCTATTATATGCTAGCTCATTGATTTACTCGATCTGGAAAGACTGGTAACAAAATGTCTTAATTGTTTACCTATTCAGAACCTGTAGAAGAAGTAACACTTTACTGCGTTAGCTATAAGCTAAGTAAGCCTCGATCTCAACTGAAGTTCTTTCCTACTTGTCATATGACAGTAAAAACACACTCGGTATTAGGTTCATACAAAATATTCTATTCCTGTTCTTCAGAAAACATAAACTACTAAATTCAAATCGTTAACATAGAACTATGAAGATAAACAAATAATTATACAGAGATTTATAGATGTGCATATCTAAATACTACTATTTAAAAGTAATCGTTAGCAATTATTGGTCCCTGGGTAGTGATGAATGCCAACATTTTATCTTACATAAAAAAAAATTAAATTTTTACAAATTTTTGGGTTATTACATGTGGTATCAGAGCCCAAGGTTCAGACACTATGCCTGAATGTGGCTCAGCTTGCATAAATAAATAGTAGATTTAAAACATGCATACTGATTTTTATTTTTCTTTTGAATTATACTTTTAGAAAAAAAAATTGAGTTAACTACAGGTATGGAAAGATTAGAAGAATATGTGGATGAGGAGTCCCCATTTACTGAATGAAGTAATTCTAAAAGAGAACCCATACAAGAAGAAATAACTAATAACTCTTCTAAATTATTACAAATGGTTAAAGAACTAAGAATAGAGATGGAAATAGTCAAAACGAAAAATGAGAGAATTCTGAGAGCTCAAGAGGAGCTGAATCAGATCTTAATGGAAAGATTTCAGAATGAAGAAAAAGATAAATAAACAGAGCCTGAAGATATGTCGTACCAACATAAAAATAAAAGTTCTAAATAGTTTAAGATGGAAATTAGTTCATCCTCTGAGGCTTATGGATACCCACATAAAAATAATTATCAATATACTAGTGAAAGTAGCGAAGATAATCATCATACGAGAAAAAGAGAAAATTTAAACCTTACGAAGAAATCTCAGGAGAATTTAAGAAAATAAAACCACCAACCTTTAACGGTGAAATGGAGAAGGGAGAAGAGGTTGAATCATGGCTGTCTGGGATGAAGAAATATTTTCAAATTTATAATTATTCTAATCAACTAAAAGCCAGAATGGCCATTTACAACCTCACTGGGAAGGCAGATATTTGGTGGCGGGACCTAAAAAGAGTAAAAGGCATCAGAGAGAAGAACATTAACTGGAGTACATTTAAGATATAATTTAAGAATAAATTCTTATCAGAACAGTACTACGAAGAGCGGGCTAAGGAATTTTATGAACTAAAACTGGGAACAATGAACATGAAAGAACTAAACAGTAAATTTTTAAGTATGCTTAAATGTGTGCCTTACATTGTGGATGAGAAGCCTAAGGTACAATGATTTCTAAGCTGCTTACCCTTCCATATAAAAGATATAATTGAATATGACAATCCAAAAACTTTAGAAGAAGCGATGAGAAAGGCAAATTTCTGTTATGAACAGAATCGCAAAAAAGAAAGTATGACAAACTGGAAGGCAAAAAGAACTAATAATTTTGAACAGAGAAAAAAAGGATTTGTACCTAACCATAATTTTAGGAATAACAACACACAAAATTTTCCTAATAAAAATTTCCAAGGGAACAAAGGTAACTCACAGATAAACCCAAATGGTCAAAGAAATAAAGAATCTGTTAATAATCACAGTAACTATACCAAGAATTTTGAACGAAAAGAACCAATAAAGTGCTGGGAATGTAATGGTCCTCATTATGCATCATTTTTCCCCAACCGGAAGAAGACAGTTAGCAACATACATATGATACAAGAGGAGATGACTGTTGGTGATCTAGCAAAGACAATGCCCAGGATCAATGCTGCACTGGAAAACAAGTAGGCGGACTATCAAAATTCCATGGTGGAAGTAGAAGGTAAATTGAATCAAATCACTATATCTATTTTAATTGATCCAGGGGCTAGCTTAAGTTATATTTCTCCTGATTTAGTAGAAAAATGCAAGTTATCAGTAGAAAATTTTCCAAAGTCATGGTTAGTCCAGCTAGCTACTGGTGCAAAAAGAAAGGTGATTAGTTTTGTTAAGAATTGTACTGTAAAAATGGATCAGTTTGAAAATTATGTTAAGCTTAATGTATTACCTTTAGGTTCGTATGATATGTTAATTGGTATGGACTGGTTAAAACAACACAGAGTAGTCCTGAACTGTTTCGATAAAACATTTACTTGCATAAATAATGATGGAGAAATAATAAATGTAAAAAGAATCCCTAGGAAAACAGCTATAAGACATATTTCTGCTTTGCAACTTCATAGAGTTGTTTGGAAGGGTTGTAAAGCCTTTGCTGTAACAGTAATTAATGAAGAAAATACTAATAATGAAGATAAATTAAAACTGGAAGACATTCTGATCCTAAGGGAGCATTCGGATGTATTTCTGGAAGAAATGATGGGACTTCCTCCGAAGCAGGAGTTAGACTTCACTATTGAGCTGGTACCTGGCGCGGTGCCCAGCTCAAAAGCCCCTTATCGAATGAATATATTGGAATTAAATGAATTAAAGTCACAATTAAAAGAACTTATTGATAAGAATTATATCAGACCCAGTGCGTCTCCTTGGGGAGCACATGTTATTTTTGTTAAGAAAAAGGACAGAACTCTACGATTATATATAGATTACCGTCAATTAAATAAAATTACTATCAAAAATAGATATATGTTACCTCACATAGATAATCTGTTTGATCGGCTACATGGAGCGACTGTTTTCTCAAAGATTGATTTACGATTTGGTTACCACCAGGTTTGAATCAAAGATGAAGACATCTTCAAAACATCTTTTAGGGCCCGATATGGTCACTATGAGTTTGTCGGTATGTCATTCCGGCTTACTAATTACACGGTTGTATTCATGTGTCTGATGAATAATGTAATGCATAAGTACCTTGACAAATTTGTGGTTGTATTCATTGACGACATTTTAATTTACTCGAAGTCTAAAGAAGAACATAAAGAACACTTAAAAATAGTTTTACAAGAGTTACGAGAACATAAACTCTATGCAAAATTTAGTAAATGTGATTTATTTAAGGATAAAATACAGTATCTGGGTCATGTAGTGACTAAAGAAGGAATTTCTGTTGATCTCGAAAAGATAAAGAAAATTGAAGAATGGCCAGTCCCAAAAGATGTAATTGACGTAAGATCATTCATGGGGATTACTGGTTATTATCGAAGATTTATCGAAGGGTTTTCAAGAATTGCAAATCCCATAACTTCTTTACAGAAGAAAGGGGAGAAATTCAAGTGGAGTCAAAAGTTTGAAGATAGTTTTAAAAAGTTAAAAACATTATTAACCACCATGCCAATCTTAAGAATTGTTGATCCTAATAAAGACTTTATAGTATGTACTGACGCATGCAATCACGGTTTAGGTGGATTTTTAACTTAGGAAGGATATGTTATTGCCTATGAGTCTACGAAGCTGAAGATTCATGAGAAAAATTATGCGACCTATGACTTAGAATTGGCTACTGCCATACGTGACTTAAAAATGTGGCGTCATCATTTAATCGAAAGAAATTTTATACTAATGATAGATAATAAAGGGTTAAAATATTTGTTTGATCAACCTAACTTAAACGCTAGGCAAGCCAGGTGGCTAGCTTTTCTTAGCGAGTACGATTTTGAAATCCAACATATTAAAGGAAAAGAAAATAAGGTTGTTGATGCTTTAAGTAGAAATGCAAAACTGAATTTTGTAGCAGTAATCAGCACCTATAAAACATATTTAGAAGAACGGCTAGAAGAAGGAATAAGACTAAATGAAAATTATCAAAAATTACAAGCAAAGGTAACAGAAAATTTAATTGAAAGTTTAAGTACAAGGTATAGTTTAAACGAAAAAGGATTATTATTATATAAAGATAGACTATACATACCTAATGTACCTAAGATTAAGTTGTTGATTTTAAACGAAATTCATAAGACTCCTTATTGAGGACATCCTGGTTATCAGAAGACTATAACCATGCTAAGAAATGATTATTTTTTGCCAAACATGAAAAATGAATTGGCAGAATACATTGCTAAGTGCTTTGAATGTCAGCAAGTAAAGACTGAACACCAGCATCCAGCTGGGTTACTTCAGCCATTACCTATTCCTAGCTAGAAGTGGGAGATAATCAGCCTTGATTTTATTACAGAACTACCTAGAAATCAAAACTTGAATGACTCAATAATGGTAGTTGTCAGTAAACTAAGTAAGGCAGCTCATTTTATACCTGTAAAAACTACTTATAAAGCTGCGAAGATTGCTGATATATTCCTAAAACAAATTTTTCGTTTACATGGAATACCAAAAATAATAATTTCAGACAGAGACTCTAAGTTTAAGGGAAACTTTTGGAAATTTTTGTTTAAAGGACCAAATATTACAGTAAATTTCAGGACCTCTTTCCATCCTCAGGCAGATGGATAGACTAAAAGAGCGAATCAGGTATTGGAAGATCTACTCAGAATGTATGTAAAAGAACAGCCAAGTAAATGGGAAGATTACTTACACTTGGTAGAGTTTGCTTACAATAATCACTACCAAGCCTCATCAAGATATAGTCCTTTTGAAATTTTGTATGGCAGGAAGTGCAATACCCCCATCTCATGGAGTAATCCAGTTAAGAAGTTATTATTAGGACCTGAATTATTAAAAGATATGGAGTCAATTGTAAAACAGGTGTAAGGTAACTTGAAAGTTGCGCAAGATCGATAGAAAAGTCAAGCAAATCTTAAACAAACTCAAAAGGAGTTCCAGGTAGGTGAACATGTCTTTATTAAGGTGAGGCCTAAAAAGAGTTCTCTTAGATTAGGAAGTTGTGCTAAGTTAGCACCCCGATATTGCGGACCTTTTGAAATATTGTCCAGAATATGACAGGTAGCATATCAGTTCGATTTACCGCCAAATTTGAAGGTTCATAATGTTTTTCATATTTCTGTGTTAAAAAAATACATACATGATGCTACTCATGTTATTAACTGGAATGATGTGCAGGTGGAGCTTGAAGGATATTTTCTGGTGGAACCGGATTGTATCCTCGAAAGGAAGTAGATCTCGCCTCAGAATCGCACCATTGGTCAGGTGAAGGTGCAATGGAAGCACCTTAGTCCTGAAGAAGCCACCTCAAAATTGGAGAGTCATATGTGGGATGCATATCCAATTCGGTTTCAGAGAATTTCTGAGGATGAATAATAAATAACATCGAGGACGATGTTATAAATAAAGGGGATGTGTAAGTCACATGCCCCAATTTGCAAAAAAAAATTATGTTTTAAGAAACATTATGTTATATTTTATGTTAAATTTTGTAATTAATGACCAAGTGGGGTCAAGGATAATTTAAATGTAATTACAGAATATTTTATTAATAAATAAATGAAATATGAGACAACAGCTTAGGGAATTTGTTAAATGAGTGTTTTACTGGTTACTTGATGGAGGAGGCTGGGTTGAGAGCAGGTTGACATGTGGCAGCATCCTCAAACTACTTCTAGCTATTGTAGGTGGAAACTTCCCTATTTTTGTGGTCATGATTCCCCAAGAAACTGGAACAAGAGCAGGTGGCTCATTAAGTAAAAACTGACCCAAAAGACCTAGGCATGCTAATAAAACTTCAAATTGAATACAATGGAGGCTGCTCATTCTGGATTTGTGATCATTCAGAGTGAATGAAGTGCACAAGAGAATTCAATGGAGGGGACTAGCTGAAGTAAGTTTGAGTGGAAAAGTGTTGAAGACCTGAACTAGTGCAGTTATTCTAAGGTGAGTTCATACTGCTGCAAGCAGAACTGATTTACTATTGAATACTCAGTGGAGTTGGAGAGGATTTCTAGACTACATCTCTCACCCAGTACTTCTACCAGGTGGACCAGGAGACAAACTCGGGGTCCTAAGAATTGCGGTCCAGCTCTTCTCCAGGAGTTGGTTGGGAGGAATATATTCCTTAAGTTGTTGTCACCTCATCTATACTTCCAGGTTTTACTTGTTTAATTCAGTCATTTAATTATTTACTGTATCTGAAAATTTTAAGATTTATCAATGATATAGTATATTTCTGTTTTTATTTCTGTTAGGGTTAGTTAGGAGAAATGTATATGCTGTCAAAGTTAGTAAGTTCTGAACTAGCTAGATTAGGGTAAATGAGTAGTGAAATTTATGAGTTAATTGATAGATAGAAATAAAATACCTAAACTGTATTTTTCCACACCTTTTGCAAGGTAGTACTCTAGTACAATAAGTTAGTTTATTTTCAAATAATGAATTCAAATAAAGTATATATGCAGATGAAATTGTTATTTTCTACACGATCTTTTGTATAAATTGTTTATAGGTTTTATTTTGTACTTTTTATTTACTTCAAGCATTTAAACAAACTAAATAGAGACAGATAGGAAAGAGCTTAGGTATTACACGCTAGTCTGTGTAACACTTTACACAGTAAAACCAGAAAAATTTTATATTATAAATCTAATATATTAATCATAAATAGATAATATAGAAACATGAAATTCTCAATATTAAGTTTAACTTAACAAAGACAGTATATAAGGTTAAATAGTTACCCAATTAGTTCACCTAAGTGAAAATGAAAAAAAATAGCTCTATAAATATTTAAAGAAGAATTAGGGTTTGTAAAATAACTTATGTAAAGAACTATTTTTTTCATAATAAAATAAATTCAAAATTTATAAATATCAAAACCTAACAGTATATTCCAAAAGTACAAAAAAGAGTTAAATTATTCATTTAAGATCCTTTCTCTATTTTAAATTTCCAGAAATCATTTCTGATTCAATAACCATGTTACTATCTAAATATTTCACTCTCAAAAGCCCTCAAGTTATAATTCACTTAAAGAAGAAAAACTAACTAATAATCTACTTAACCCTAAACCCTCAAAAGGTAATAACAACAAAAATAGCTAGAATAATCACATTATATAATATATTATCCAAACAGAGATACTGTTAATCAGCTTTAAGCTGCAAGAATTCCTTTAAGATCAAAAATAAAAACTGAACAGACATAGTCTCAGCCTATGGCCTTTTACATCACCAGTCAAGGCTTAAAAAGCCTGATTAAAAGTATCATAATTACAAACAGAGTTCACAATAAAAAAAACATCTCTCTCGGCTATGAAAGCCCTTCCAAAAAACTCTGCTACAATAGCCACGAGGGATTTATAATTTTTTTTAGACAAATCATCTTATAATGGCCCTCGACCTTTCCAAACATTTGCAACACAGTACTTCAGGCCGAGATAAAAACCCAGTAACCCAAACGAACTCCATCAACTAAATTCAACATTATTTCACCACAGCAGGAGAACCCCAGTGAGACCAAGGCTTACCAAGGTTTACGCAACTTGAAGTCAGTGCAGGGTAATCCTCGGTGTTTGTCTGCGCTTCTTTATAGAAGTTAAGCATCTGTAAAAACAAAGACTAATATGTATTTATAGAACGGAAAACTTAAGAGAATAAATTACTGATGCACATAGAAGAAAGAATAATTTCCTAAAATGTTGTAACAAGAATCAAACTTGGAATGATTTTACCTGTTACTCATTTTAGCAACCCCGAAGAATTTTGATCTCAAAAAATTTGTAATGTCCCCTTTTTGGAATTTTATTAAAATGCCCAATTTTCCAATTTTTTCACAATTTTGGCTTTTGACTAGTTTTGATGTCTAGACCTCCAAATTGACCCAAATGCTTCCAATTTTTCTCTAAAGGTACATTACTAATAATATAACTTAAATATGATGTTAATTTATGTTTTTTGACCTCCCAATTACTTCTGTAAACTTGTTTAATGTTCTGCTCAAAGCAGGAGTCTCTACTAGCAAATTAGGGCTCTGATTCCCCCTAGGTAATTGTCGGAAATGGCTTCACAAACGATCCCAAAGTCACTTGAATTTATGAACAGAGGATGGGTATGTGTAAGTTACCTTTTCAAATTCTTGTATGCATCATGGTTCAGTTTATACAGGCTGTTATGACTCTTTCCAAAACAACTCCCAAGTCACAATTTCGACCCTTAGGGAAAATGCTCCAAATCTTCTCCCAATGCAATAAAAATGAGTGAAATGGATTCCAATGCTTAAGTACTGAACATGAGACTTGAAATACACATTAATTACAATCCATAAATCATAAATTTATCAGAGATAAATTCCTCCATTCGAAATAATAAGCATTACCATGGCATATATCAAAATAGAGTGGAAATGGTCATTGTTTGCTCATAAAAAGTCATTTTGACATACAACTGTTGGGAATTTCAACTTGAAACTTTTTGAGAATGAATAAAAGAGAATATTTAACTGCTTAAAATCATAAATGGACAATTAAATGCTCTCCCAATTCGAAATCATCAGCATTACAATGGTTCACAACAAGATAGTGGAGAAATGACACTATTTCTTCATTGTTCAACATTTTTACATGAATTATTTTGGGCATTTCGACCTGGGAGTCTTCTGAACATGAAATACAGAGAACATACATCAGATCATAAAATAATTGGCATTATAATCTTCCCAAAATATAACAATAGCTCACCCAAAGCGCAATCCCTCCATTGGCATGAATATGGTGTGAAAACTGGAAATAGTTGAGAGAGAGTGTTGCAATAGAAGAATCCAATTGATTTATTGTAGCTTACACCTAAAAATAAGACTATTAAATCTCCATGAAATACCTGAGTGAAATTTCCAAACACCAACTAGGATGGGAATCTTTCACCCTCGAAATTGGCTTAAGCAAGAAAACTAGTCATCCACTAGCTCTCACAATTCACAAATGACAATTTCACAAATGAGAAAAAGCTTCTTCTCATGGATGATCCCTGTATTTTATAAACATTATTAGTCTTATAAGGTTCCAAATCCATCCATAAACCAAATCCAATTCTAATTGGTGTGGCTGCTCATGCTATGCCATGTGGCCTCTCTTTTCACCTTCCCTCTTCTCCCAAATTTGAGTAGGAGCCTCTTGGCCTTCTCCAACTCCCAAATTCGACCTCTAAGATGCTATATTCAGTCCTGACATATCATTATGTCAGTATTTCAGCCTTTATATCTGACTTGTGTCATAACTTTCATAGAATCTCCATCATTGGTGTCATAGATGTCATAAATGTAAGGGGAATCTAGCCAAGTGTCCATGAAACTCCCATTTGGCTCTTCCTCTCGCATGTAAGTTACAATTCATCCCAAATTTGACCTATGAAGTATATGGACAAGTATATTAAAATTATAATCCATACAAAAACATTATACTTCTCATATATTCAAATTTGCAAGAGAAAGATACCATTTAACATAGGAATTCTAGCTAGTGTGGGCCCCATAGTCTCCATGTGTCTTCATGCTCCATTGTCACTTCCATTTTCTCTTGTATTTATTTAATAAGCTACAAATTAAATATTTATCCACTTCTCCCCCTTATTCCAAATCTCAAAGCTTCCACCCCCAAGCTAGAAAACTAGTGATTTTCCACCTTGGAAATTATTTGACTTTTAGCATCCCTTTGACAACTTTCATGAATATGGAAAATGTGATTTGGCCATTGTGACCCAATGTAAAATTTGGGACATTAAAAATACTCCCTTCCCAATATTGCTTGTCCTCAAGCAATTTCAAACATGGTTGTTGAAGAACCTGCTTTCTGTATGATTCTTTGAAGTTGCCACTGAGCTGCCCACCTTGAGTCTTTTAGATTTCATGAAGATTTCATAGAGGAACCACCATGCTTGCTGCTGCACTTCTCTAATTAACATCACCTTATTAAATGGGGAATCCATATCCCATACTGCTTGTTTCCCAAATAATTTGAAATCAATGGGACTAAAAACTATACCAAGGTCCCATTGCTTGCATTGCACTCCAATAATTAAGAGTGCTCTCTAACCCATACCATTTGGAAAGAGAATTCATGGATCCAATTTTCTTGTATGCATTCTTCCAAACATCATGAGTGCATAATATATATCATCGAATTATATAACAACATAATAAGAATGTACATCAAGGAGGTGCCTCACCAAGAAATCATGAAAGTGCTTATACCTCCCAGTGAGTAGACTACCATTTTCCAAGTGCATACATGCTTCAAGTGACCAATCAAATCTGCTCCAATGACATAGGTGAGGATCCCATGTCCTATAATGCTGCTCCCAAAGAATGTAATATGCATCAAAATAATAATCAGCCATTTTTTCTTTCTTCCAAGAAGTGAATGAAGAACCTCCACCAAAATATGAACGAAATAAGGAGCAAATAAAACATGAAGACTTCAAGTGTCTCAAAGAAGTCTCATCAATACACCCATGAATATCTATATCATCATGAAATAACAGAGGATGTTGCTGCCAATAATAATTTTTCTCAATCATATCCCCCTTCACCCAAGTGTTGGATGAAGTTCCTCCAACATCGAATGAACCAAGTGTTAAGCAAGAAAAACCATGAGTCTTCAAGTGACTCAAATGAACATCATAGGTGCACCCATGTAGATGTGTATAGTCATAATGTAAAAAATGATGCTGCTGAAAATGTAAATAAGATGGTTCTCTAATAATTCCATCATCAAAAGGATAAATAGAATGTCCATGCTCTTCATGTGGCACCATTAAAAAGAAACATTTCACCCATACTTCATTAGGATTACTGCTGCAAAATTTAGAAGTGTAGGAATTAGGAGAAAGAACCAACTCACCCAAATGATCAGTAAGTGAAAAGTTGTCATAATTTGAAGGATCCATAGGGGTAGGATTATGCACCTCCCTAAAAAAAGCAAACATGTCCTCATGGGTTGGTTCCAAGGTGGTGGAATTATGCACTTCTTCAAAAATTGTGTAACCATTTTCAAGAGGAAACTCAAGTTTCTCTTCCACCATTACTAGTGATTGGATATCATCACTATCATCCTCAAGAACATCAAGAACCTGCAATTTTTGATGTTTCTCATTATCCATCATGTCATGAGAATCCTCCAAGCAATCTTCCTTATGAAAATCTGAAACATCAGAGGAAAAACAAGTGTCTTGCAACTTTTCAAGAAGTTGTTTATTTTGAATTGTGAGCTTATCAATAACTTCATTATTCTTCAAGTAGGATTCATGTAACCATTCAATAAACTCAATCACATTTTTTCTATCAAAAATCAAAGACATGAAATTACCTTCGATGTTGCACATTGCTCTTTGAATATCCTCCATGTCTTCAAGGAATGATGGCTCCTCCAAGGAAGTAGATCTCCAACAAGAATTTGATACCAATGCTTTGTTGGAGACATTTAACACCATACACACTCTTTTTGGTCAAATTGGCCTAGTTAAACCACTATCCTAAGTATAATTGACATTAATTGACATTAGTGGAGCATTAATTGACATCATCCAGTCACACCCACGCCTACTTACAGTCAAGGAGGCTAACTTAGCCTTCTCCTACATTCGGGGAGGATAACTGGAGCACTCCGGGGGTGATCTGAGTGATATTAATGCACCTAATTGCTAACTGGTGGTTACAATCAGTTCAACAAGTCAATTAAGGCACCTCCTCTCATTAAATATATTATTTAATGATTATTCAATGATCTAGAGTCAACAAGGGCGCCTCCACCAACTTCTGATGATCAGTTCAACTTCAGTTAACCTCATCGAGGTTCATTGAAGTCATTGAAGCACTAGCACTTGATGGTTGGCTTGCTATGACATGTGTTTGATCTCTTTCAGTTGAGACTCAGTCATTTATTGCACTCCGACTTAAGCTAGGGTTTGGTGACTCAATTAGGGTTTTGGTCAGTAGTTAACTGAGTGTGAACCAATGGCTTACAGTCAGTTAAGCTAGACTCACTCATTCAATTCGAATGACCTCCTTAGGTATTCGAATTGCTCACTCATTCAAGCTGTAGCTTGACATTGTAATTGTAATTATTCATTGTTTATTGAATATACAGAGTGGCTACTATTTTGTAGACCAATTACACCATTTCATGAGTATTTGTTGATTATTTCTTGATGAGATTGATTATTTGTTCCTAGATCAATGTGCAAGATTAATATGGTATCAGAGCTTATGGAGGGACAAAGATCTATCTCTCAAAAATAAGATTTTTGACAGATTTCTGCATGAAAAGTAAGCAATACCTCAAAAATCCAGCACTGCACTAGAAACCAAGGATCACCACTTAATACCCCAAGTAAAGAACTTGTTGATCAAGCTTGCTTGATTGACTATGCTGGGTGTGATGAAATCCTAGAATGTGCAGGCTGTACGACCTTACATTGCCCTTTCTGTTTTGATTTTCAGGTTTCTACAGGTGAAGCATTCGCTCCAGCACATCCAGATGGCCTCCTCAGTAGATCTCTTGACTCCATACACTTTCCACTCATGGAAAGGTGATATGGAGATTTAGCTGCAATCCAGAGGAATTTTTAGAGTCACCATGGACACTGAAGATGAGCCTGGATCCGCCATAGAAAAATCAATATTCTTGAACAAGAAGGATGAAGCCTTTGGTTTCTTGTGCCTCTCTATTTCCCAAGACCTTCTCTTGCATCTTGCAGGATTGAAGACACCGAAAGAAATATGGGACAAATTGGAATCTCTATACAAAAAGCATGATGGCTTAAGGGTTTACCAACTCGAAAATGAACTCATGTCTCTCAACCCATCCAATTTCGAGACTCTGAATGATTTCTTCACAAAGTTCAAGCATGTTGTTTTACTCTTGAAGCAATGCAAAGTGGAGAAGGAGGATGATCAGCTCATCCTCATCGTACTCTCCAAACTTGGGGATGATTATTTAGTTGTTGTTTCTACATTCTGTGCGGGGAAGCTCACAACCCCTGGATGGACCATGCCTACACTCAATGCCTTCATTGAGTCCCTAACAAGTGAACATGACAAGCTTGTCCAGATGGGGATCATTCGATCTTCCCATGATCAAGCCCTACATGTCTCGGGGCCCAAAGATCTGAAGGGTAAAGGTAAGCAGCAAAAGAATCAAAAAACTAAGTTCGATGCTCCTAAACCTAGAGTTGAAAATCAGCAGCATGATGAGCCTTCCGGCTCAAGGAAGAACAAAGGAAAAGGGCACCATGGCAAGGAGAAAGTCAAGTGTTCTTATTGCAGGAAGGGCTTCCACCCTAAACATGCCTACATGAAGAAGAAGCTTGATGAAGAAACCTCTCTCCTTGAGAGGAATCACATCAATCTTCAACCGAAGAGCTTTCGGAGGAGAGATCGGCAAGATTGGGAACCACAGCATGAGAAAGGTCATGCCCTCATGGCAAGCACTTCGAATTCCAAAGCACTGTTGATTGACTCTAGAGATTTGAACCACATGATGGCTGAAAAAGACTCATTTTCATCCCTGGAGACCGGCAAATCCATTCCCATCCACATGGGAGATGACTCCACCATCATTTCCGAAGGACAAGGTACTGTAGATCTTGAAAATGGTTTTTTCTCTAATGTTTTGTATGTACCATCTCTAGCAGCAAATCTCCTTAGTGTCTATCATATGACACATATAGAGTGCCTAAGAGATTCTCTTTCAGCCCAAATGATGTTGAGATAACAGAAATTTCATCCGGGAAACTCATTGCAAAAGGCCTTGCAAATCATCATGCAAAAGCCTATGAGTTCTCTCACTTTGTTGCGGATGCAAAGCCCACCACTCTGCTAACTCATGGAAATGAGGTTAGTAGGCTGTGGCATGAGAGGTTTGGCCATCTTAATTTCAAATATTTGCAGCAATTACAAAAAAACTCCATGGTTTAAGGCCTCCCGGTCATCAAGGCAACCACAGGAATTTACAAGGGCTGTGTGATTGGAAAACACCCTGAGCACAAGTTCGATCGAGGGAAGGAAAACTGAGCTACAAGCATATTGGGGCTGATACATTCTGATATCAGTGGTCTGATGCCTATCACATCCATGAATGGATCAAGGTACCTCCTTGAATGGATCAAGGTACCTCCTTACTTTTATTGATGATTTTTCAAGGTATAAATGCGTTTTCTTTCTCAAAAATAAATCAAAAGTATGTGAAAAAATTTCTGAATTGAAGGCCTTGATCGAAAATGCCTCTGGGCTTAAGATCAAGATCTTGAGATATGATAATGGAGGGGAGTATGTCATTAATGAGTTTCTATACATATTCTCCCAAAGTGGTATTCAGGTCCAGCATTCAATTCCCTACACTCCCCAGCAGAACGGAGTAGCGGAAAGGAAGAACCGGTCTCTCAAGGAGATAACCACCTGTATGTTGGAATCTAAGAAGCTTGCTGCAAATTTATGGGCTGAAGCCATCCATGCTGCAGCATAAATTCAGAACAGGGTGCCACATTCATCCATGAAATGGAAGACCCCTTTTGAAGCATACTTCAGACACAAGCCGGATGTGTCGAACCTACAGGTGTTTGGGTCCACTGCATGGGCCCAGATTGCGCTTGATAAAAGAAGGGCTTTGCAACCGCAAAGCATAGAATGTCTGTTTATTGGGTATCTTTATAAATATAAGGGTTTCAAGCTGCTATATATCAAGACCAAATAGATCATCATCGAGAGAAGTGTCAAGTTCGATGAGCCTCTTCAGGAGGTGGAACTAGTGAAGGAGAAAACTGCTAATTTTCCTTCCTATTCTACTGATTATTTGGATGATCAAATTGGGGGTGATGACCCTGATTTGGATCCTCTGATTTATGATATTAGTGTGCAGAAATAATCAAATGCTGAATCAGAACCTGAAGTGAAAAATCATCTTCCTACATGTGCCCGATAGACACTCTCCTCCGCAGGAGACAACATTGGAAATCCGGATGACACAAGGAGAACCCAGTCTGATTTCCAAAGAGCAGGTATTGCACTCTCTTGTCCTGATAATTTGCTATCTGAAACTTGTTATTTGATGATTATTTCAGATCCAAAATCCTACTACCATTCTTGGAAGTATCGGAGATGGCAAGTTGCCATGGATGAAGAGATGAATTCTCTTCAGAAAAACACTACTTGGGATCTAGTTTCTCTTCCTCCGGGAAGGAATTTGGTTCAATGCAAGTGGGTGTTTCAGAAAAAGGTTTCTGTTGATGGAAGCACCTGCAAATATAATGAAATTCTGGTAGCAAAAGTTTTCTCTCAGGTCTAAGGAGTGGACTACCATGAGACCTTTGCACCGGTTGCAAAAATGGACTCCATCCGCCTTGTTTTGGCAATTTCAGCATCCAAGCACTGGGAGGTGCATCACATGGATGTTAATTCAGCATTTCTACATGGAGATATTCATGAGGAGATATACATGAAGCATCCTAAGTGATACATCACTGATCCATCTTTGGTTTGCAAGCTAAAGAAGTCACTATACGGGTTAAAACAGGCCCCAAGAGAGTGGTATTCCAAGATGGATGCCTTCCTTCTCTCGCAAAAATTTTAGAGATGTAGATCAGATCCAAATGTGTATTTATAGTAGCATGATGGTAATATAATTATAATTGTTTTATATGTTGATGACTTACGGATCACAGATAGCACAGTTGCCTCCATTTCAGCCATCAAAACTGCTCTGCACAATGCATTTGAAATGAGTGATTTGGGGCTTCTAAAACAATTTTTGGGGCTCAAAATCGAGCAAAAATCTGATGGGATTATGGTCACTCGGTCCAAATACACTTCATACCTATTAGTAAAGTTTAACATGGCTGAATGTAGGCCTGCACCATTCCCTTTCCTTTCAGGGATCAGCCTTGAAGAAGGAAAAATCACACCTCCCATGGACTGCACTATCTATCGACAGCTGATTGGTAGCTTGTTATACTTGGCACATTCTAGGCATGATATTTGTTATGTCATGAATTATGTATCAAGATACATGTGGCAGCCTCATGATATTCATTGGAAGGCAGCCAAGAGGATCCCCCAGTATATTCAGGGAACCAGGACCTACGGCATTCACTATGCTACAGACTCCGAGCTAGAGCTGGTTGGATACACAGATTCCGATTGGGTGGGTGATTCTATTGATTGGAAGTCAACTTCTGGATATGTATTCATGTTTGGTGGTAGCCCCATTTTCTGGTCAAGCAAAAATCAGGCTGTCATAGCACTATCTTTAGCAGAGGTCGAGTATCAAGGAGCGGTGAATGCTTGCATCCAAGCAGTTTGGTTGCAAGGAACTCTTTCAGAGTTTGATATTGGTAGTACTTTGTCCACTACCCTCTTCTGTGACAATCAAATTTCTATTAATATATCCATGGATCCAGTTACCAGGCAGAGGACCAAGCATGTAGAGAATCACATGCACTACATCAGGAAGCTAGTGCATGATAGGACCATCATTCTACAATACTGCCCGATTGATGAGCAGATTGCAGACATCTTCACCAAGAGATTTTTAGAAAATAATTTCACTTACCTCCGTTCACTGTTGGGGGTGAGTTCATCAGGGTGATTCAGACTACTTTCAGTGTTCAGCTTGAGGGGGGGGTTTTCCCACTGGGTTTTCCCTCTTTTCCTCACTTAGTTTGTTTTGAGCATTGTTTCAGTTTCAACATTGTATAGGGTGACCTATGGCCTTAGTTGTCAGGACCCTAGCATTTTTATGCATTTTTTTTTTCTAACTCCTCCTGAGTATAGCTTAAGCGGGGGTGTTGGAGACATTTACCACCATACACACTCTTTTTGGTCAAATTGCCCTGTTTAAATCACTATCCTAAGTATAATTGACATTAATTGACATCGGTGAAGCATTAATTGACATCATCCAGTCACACCCACGCCTACCTACAGTCAAGGAGGCTAACTTAGCCTTCTCCTACATTCGGGGAGGATAACTGGAGCACTCTGGGGGTGATCTGAGTGATATTAATGCACCTAATTTCTAACTGGTGGTTACAATCAGCTCAACAACTTAGTTAAGGCACCTCCTCTCATTAAATATATTATTTAATGATTATTTAATGATCTAGAGTCAACAGGGGTTCCTCCACCAACTTCTGATGATCAGTTCAGCTTCAGTTAACCTCATCGGTGTTCATTGAAGTCATTGAAGCACTAGCACTTGATGGTTGGATTGCTATGACATGTGTTTGATCTCTTTCAGTTGAGACTCAGTCATTTATTGCACTCCGACTTCAGTTAGGGTTTGGTGAGTCAATTAGGGTTTTGGTCATTGGTTAACTGAGTGTGAACCAATGGTTTACAGTCAGTTAAGCTAGACTCACTCATTCAATTCGAATGACCTCCTTAGGTATTCGAATTGCTCACTCATTCAAGCTGTAGCTTGACATTGTAATTGTAATTATTCATTATTTATTGAATATACAGAGCGGCTACTATTCTGTAGACTGATTACACCATTTCATGAGTATTTGTTGATTATTTCTTGATGAGATTGATTATTTGTTCCTAGATCAATGTGCAAGATTAATATGCTTGAGTGTCATGGAGTATTCTAAGGGCCTCTTGGATATTCTTTTCATTCATCTTTAAGGACCCTTCAATAAAATGAGGCTCTTGCAAATGAACCTCCTCATCTTCTTCCTTCTTGCTTGGACCAACTTCATGAAGCTCAAGTGGTGATGGGGAAGTTGATCTTGTTTCTTCTTCAACTGCTACAAGGTCTTCATTTTCATGTTTAATGGAATTTTGGCTTGCAGCAACATTTTGAAACCTAATATCTATGTCACCAACATAGAGTTGTGAGCACCCATCAGTAGGTACTCCTTCATAGTTCAAGCATCCATCAGTAGATGCTCTTTGTTTCATTTCTAAGGTAGCATGTGTCTCAAAATTATCTTCAGTATTTTCAATAAAAACTTCTTCATACTCATGTGATGTCTCTTCATATTTTTCAGAGTCACTTTGGAGTGAATTTCGATCATCTTCATGTACTACTTCTTCTACTCCACCTATTTCAGAACTAGGTGGTTCATGGGTCTCCTCCTTTTTCTCCTTCAAACAAGCTAATGCATTTTTCTCCTTGGTTTTCTTAAAATCAATATATTTTTCCCAACTTTGGATAGCCAAAAATTCAAATCCTTTCATAATATTCTTGGTCATGTCTTCAAATATAGGTTCCATTCTTTTTATTATCTCCTCACCATCATATGAGGTGCTCTTTTCATGCCTAGTCATAGTTTCCAAAAAATTGCCTTCTTCTCCTACTTTTTTTTTCCTCTTCAACAAAAGAACTTTTGGTTACAATATATAATGGTGGTATGTGAATTATTGTACTCATAAATATCAAACCGCATCAGGTGCCAAGATCATTCTCTGATACCACTATAATGTCCCCTTTTTGGAATTTTATTAAAATGCCCAATTTTCCATTTTTTTCACAATTTTGGCTCTTGACTAGTTTTGATGTCTAGACCTCCAAATTGACCCAAATGCTTCCAAATTTTATCTGAAGGTAAATTAATGATAATATAACTTAAATATGATGTCAATGTATTTTTTTTACCTCCCAATTACTTATGTAAACTTGTTTAATGTTCGGTTCAAAGCAGGAGTCTCTACTAGCAAATTAGGGCTCCAATTCCCCCTGGGTAATTGTCAGAAATGGCTTCACAAACGATCCAAAAGTCACTTGAATTTATTAACAGAGGATGGGTATGTGTAAGTTACCTTTTCAAAATCTCATATGCATCATGGTTCAGTTTATACAGGCTGTTATGACTCTTTCCAAAACAACTCCCAAGTCACAATTTCGACCCTTGGGGAAAATGCTCCAAATCTTCTCCAAATGCAATAAAAATAAGTAAAATGGCTTCCAATTCTTAAGTAATGAAAATGAGACTTGAAATAAACATTAATTAAATTCCATCCATCATAAATTTATCATATATAAATTCCTCCATTCAAAATAATAAGCATTACCATGGCATATATCAAAATAGAGTGGAAATGGTCATTGTTTGCTCATCAAAAGTCATTTTGACATACAACTCTTGGGAATTTCGACTTGAAACTTTAAGAGAATGAATAAAATATAATATTTAACTACTTACAATCATAAATGGACAATGAAAGGCTCTCCCAATTCGAAATCATCATCATTACAATGGTTCACAACAAGATAGTGGGGAAATGACACTATTTCTTCATTGTTCAACATTTTTACATGAATTATTTTGGGTATTTAGAACTGAGATCCTTTTGAACATGAAATACAGAGCACATACATCATAACATAATATAATAGGCATTACAATCTTCCCAAAAGAGAACAATAGCTCACCCAAAGCGCAATCCCTCCATTGGCATGAATATGGTGTGAAAACTGGAAATAGTTGAGAGAGAGTGCTGCAATAGAAGAATACACATGATTTCCTATAGCTTACACCTAAAAATAATACTCCATTAAATCTCCATGAAATACCTGAGTGACCTTTACAAACACCAACTAGGATGGGAATCTTTCACCCTCGAAATTGGCTTAAGCAAGAAAACTAGTCATCCACTAGCTCTTGCAATTCACAAATGAGAAAAAGATTCTTCTCATGGCCGATACCTATATTTTATAAACATTATTAGTCTTCTAAGGTTCCAAATCCATCTATAAACCAAATCCAAGTCGAATTGGTGTGGCTGCTCATGCTATGCCATGTGGCCTCTCTCTTCACCTTCCCTCTTCTCCAAATTTGAGTAGGAGCCTCTTGGCCTTCTTGAACTCCCAAATTCGACCTATAAGATGCTATATTTTTTCCTGACATGTCATTATGTCAGTATTTCAGCCTTCATATCTGACTTGTGTCATAACTGTCATAGAATCTCCATCATTGGTGTCATAGATGTCATAAATGTAAGGGGAATCTAGCCAAGTGTCCATGAAACTCCCATTTGGCTCTTCCTCTCCCATGTAAGTTACAATTCATCCAAAATTAGACATATGAAGTATATGGACAAGTATATTAACATTATAATCCATACAAAAACATTAGACTTCCCATATATTCAAATTTGCAAGAGAAAGATACCATTTAACATAGGAATTCTAGCTAGTGTGGGCCTCATAGTCTCCATGTGTCTTCATGATCCATTGTCACTTCCATTTTATCTTGTATTTATTTAATAAGATACATTATTAAATATTTATACCCTTCTAATGTATAAACATCATTTATTATCCCCCTTATTCCAAATCTCAAATCTTCCACCCCCAAGCTAGGAAACTAGTGATTTTCCACCTTGGCAATTATTTGACTTTTAGCATCCCTTTGACAACTTTCATGAATATGGAAAATGTGATTAGGCCATTGTGAACCAATGTAAAATTTGGGACGTTAAAAACTTATCCACCTTTTTGTAAAGACGATGATATTTCAAGAAAACTCTGTCAGGAGGAACTCAACGCTGAGAGCACAAGTTTATTTTTTTCCAAGCCACAGCAAAGGGTTTAGGCCGCAACAAAAGTTAACACAGCCTGTAAAGCTCAAGACTGAAAAAAAATGGAACCATGACAGGAAAAAAAAAATCTACCCAGAACTAAGCAGCAAAAACAGTAAACCCTAACCAGCGAAGACCGCACTACGATAATGATAGAGCCATGATCATCTTGTAAACTGACCAAAATACCAGAGATCAATTTTTCAACACTTGCAGAGGCAGACTTATGGTAATTGCTTCGTGGTTTAAAGCCAAGCAGTGGCAATAAGAGGGTGTAGTTACAAAAACCAGAGCAAGCACTCGAATTTACCTCTACGCAAAGGAGAGAGAGGCCGTGGACGGAGAGGTTTATGCGATGGACAGGAAAATAGGTTGAGCAGCCATGAACCTGTGGCCACTCTTCCAGCATAGGGTAAAAACTTAGGTAAAAATGATATTTTAGGGTTTAGAAACCCTTTATATACTAAAACTCCAAATTCAAAGCCCCCATCGAGTGTACATCGAACATGTAGCTCCGAATACTTTTGTAAAGAGTGGGTTTGGAACTCTAGTCAAAACCCTCACTCAAATCCTGCACATAGTATTGCATATAAGTTATTTATCATATGGTATTTGGAAGGGTTGCTTTTTTATTGTTTTAGATTTTTTTTATATGACCCAAAGACATTGGTTTGAGAGGTATTCATGAAAATTAGAGTTTTAAACATAGACTAAAACATTAAAAATGTATAGGAAACTTATACTTGTGTATTTTTCTCTCTCTTTTAAATTAGTGTTTAGTATTTGATTCTAAGATGATACACACACCATGGTAAATGAACCCATAACATGTAAATACATGTAACTATAGAGACTAACTAGTTAGGACCTAGACTAGTCGTAGATTCATGATTGCCAGTGTTTGCTTTGACAATTAAACTCTTATATAACGAGAATTCATATAAAAGAAATAGGGGTAGTCATCTTATAGACATTAATATAACCTCTCCTACATAAAGAGTTATAACTCTATTGTGGAAATAAAACAAGTAGTGTTAGAACATTTATAAGCATTAAGTGCTAAGCCTACTTTAAAAATACTTTGTACATCATAGTATTGTTTCCTACATGAGTTCTCATTTAAATGTGCTTAATATTATTACTCAGATCCTTAGATCTTTCCAGAATTACTCAAATATCAGTAAAAGTAATATTATTGAAAAATTATTATAACATAAAGAAGTTTCAATAGAGTAACTGCTAGATGAGATAACTCTTACTAAGGTGATATCCAGAGTTCTATATTGAAAATGAAATGATACAAAATTAAATAAACATAAGCTGGTTATGATGGTTAGAAGAACAATTAAGCCAATTTCAGTTTGCTAGGAAAGTACTCACTACTAACAGCTATGGAAATCATAAATAATAAGATCAACAATACCTCTTTTTATGTTTAAGCTGTAAACAAATAATTTAACTAGAATTCTATTATATGCTAGCTGATTGATTTACTCGATCTAGAAAGACTGGTAATAAAACAGCTTATTTGTTTACATGTTCAGAACCTGTAGAAGAAGTAACACTTTACTACGTTAGGTATAAGCTAAGTAAGCCTCGATCTCAACTGAATTTCTTACCTACTTGTCATAAGACAGTAAAAACACACTCAGTATCAGGTTCATACAAAATATTCTATTCGTGTCCTTCAGAAAACATAAACTAGTAAATTCAAACCGTTAACATAGAACTATGAAGATAAACAAATAATTATACAGAGATTTACAAATGTGCAGATCTAAATACTATTGTTTAAAAGCAGCCGTTAGCATTTATTGGTCCCTAGGCAGTGATGAATGCCAACATTTTATATTACATAAAAAAATTTAAATTTTTACGAATTTTTGGGTTACTACACCATGCCTGCCTCGAACCTCATAAACGTATATTGATGCACCAGAAGCCATTGAGTTTCCACATAATTCCTAGAATAATTGCATTGCTCCCTCTAGATTTTGTCTAGAGAAGTCTATCTGGGTGTGATGTACTCAAAGAAAGTGCACAATTCAAAGTGAAGAGTGTTTAAGCTAAATTGATTCAAATTAGAGTTTGTTTTGCAGGTACAATTTCAACAAAAAAAAATTGAAAATCATGTCCAACTTTGAAGAGGTGCCACGACCTCTACATATCATATTAGAGGGCATGCCATAGATTTTTTGAAAGTTATTTCCGTTATCTGAAATGGGTTTTTCATGGAATTCAATTCAAGCCTCGGGTTTAAGAGATATTTTCAGTTGAATATCAGAGGTTTGCAATAGCTCGAGTCCGTCTGTACCCTCTATTTCGGCCTGGTATTTCTCACTCCATAGGATGAGATAGGTCAAGTTCATTATATGATTTGAAATATCTCTTTGATATCTCAAATGGGTCTTCAGCGGAATTTTTTCATTGATTGTAGAAGAAGTTGTGATTGAATTGGAAACATGACATCAATCACGTTTTTTGAGTTTGTATTTAAACTTACATACATTATTTGATTTACATGTACATCTTCTTGGATTCAAAGTTTTTCCTGAATTTGAAAGAAGAAAATCGCAGAAGCCTCTATTGTACATCTTCAAAATGGATCTAAGATCAATTCCCCATCTTGAGATCCATGATATCCTTTTTCATCTTATGAAGATGAAAAAGGTTAGCTAGATGACGATGAAATAACATATGCAAGAATGTGTATGGTAATGACTCATAATATGCGTTATCTTATGGAATCTGTTGAGTATCCATTCGACCTCTGAAGAAATATAAATAGAGATTTTGGTGTGCAAAAATAAGTAGATGATAGCTAGAGTGAATACAACACCTCCTCAAGTGTTCTTCCTTCAAATGCCTGAGCCTTAATTCTCTCTAATGAAGTTGTTCAAGATGAAGAAGAAGCAAAATCTTCAACTCAATCAATTCGAAATGTTGAAAGTCTCCTTGTAGTGACTCCTTAACCTGTTGCTCTAGAAGTTTATGAGATCTCTGATATCTCATCTTCCCATACAACTGATATAGAAGAATTCATTCGAATCTCCATTGTTGAAGAAAAACTCTCCTTCCATCCTACTCAGTCACTCTCCAATGATTCTTCTATTGTAAATTTTGTGCAAAGTTTGTGAGTGAAAGCTCAAGGAGATGAAGAGAAATTTGATTCATCTCTCTCCAATTATGTTGTTGGTGTGCAGAAAAGTGATGCTTTTGGATGTTTTGGAAGAAATATCAGATTTTAGGAGTGATCCATTCACCCTCATTGATCTAGTCCTTCCAACAAATTCCTACATGATTTCTTGCACCAATACTCAGAGTTTTGTTGAAGAAGGAGAACATAGCACATCTTCCATCTCTGTGGAGCACTTAGAACCTTTGTTCCTCATTCTTGGATCTGATATTACCTTAATTGGTTTGAATTTCAAGTTTCAAAAGGCTCTAGTCATGCTTGTATATGTTCTCATCAATTTTGATGTGAAAAATCAAGCACCTCAAGTCTCCTTTAAAAATTCTGCTGCTGGGAATTCTATATCAGTTTCTTCTCATGAGTTTTTCGATGTGTTGGATAGTGATTCATTGGATATTTTGGAAGCTATATCATACTATGGAGCTCAAGCATTCACTCTCCATGGTCTTGGGCCTCCCCCTCCTTCCTACATGATCACATTCACACTTCCTTACAGTGATACTGAATTTGGAGACATCATGCATTCGCCTGGACACTTTCTCCTCACTGATTTTACCTCACATGGTTCAATGTTCAAGGCTACAACATCTCAGACGTTGCTTGGGATTAACTCACATGGTTTGAACTCTCAAGCACCTTTTCTCCCTCATCAATGTACTTCAATTGAGAAGATTCTGTTGGAATATCTTTCAGAGTGGTGCGTTCAGGACTAGTAGATGGTGGCTAGTGCTCAGTCTTAAAGTTTTAGTGTATTGTCATTGATGGCAATATTCTATAAAGAGAATGGGAACTGATGTCAAATGGATGTGGCAATCTACTGAAAAAGAGGCAGGCACGCAGGTATCAATGGAGAAAATCGAACAGTGGGAGGTGCTAGAGATTCAGACTAAAGTCTATGGAAAATCCACTTACTGAATCAAACAATGCACAGAGAAAACCATGAAAATATGTTTAAACCTAGTCAAGTGTATAACTTTGATCCAGCGGATGTTATCAACTCGGAGAGTAAGAGATCTTGATCCAACAGTGATCATTCATTTCGGAAGGAGTAGTTCAAAGGTCGGGAGTATGTTTTTTAAGAAGCACATAAATGTGAAATCCGCGAATTCGGAATGAGGAGTTCAGAGTTCGAGGTTAAAGAGTCAAGGGAATGGATATCACAAAAAATGTGAAGTACGAACAGTTCGGCAGTTTAAGGATTCGGAGTTTGGAGAGTACAGCATGTTCAGAAGGAGGCGTTCAAGGAAAGGTGTTCGCAAGCGAAAGGTTATTCGGAAGTTAGGATGTTCGGGAGTTGAGAGAAACAAGCAGTCTCATGATGTGGAATACGAAGAGCCCTGTACAGTTGAGGATTCGGAGAGTTCAGGGGTTGTGACAGTTAGATGAATATGAACAGTTTATTAACCATTTCTTGATGAAGTGTCGTAGAGACTTACTTAGTAGAATATTTCAAGTGGAGTATAGTAGATTCGATGTTTTCATAATGATTCGTCTCAGGTGACTTATCTTGCTGCAAGTGTCGTGATTTCGTTGATAGAAAGAAAGGAGCTGGGAATAGTGGTAATACTTAAACGATGACATCTGGATTAAAGAGAGTAGTCTGTAACCACTTGGGGTATACGAAGAGATGTGTATAGCAGAGTATTCAAGCAGGTGCATTAACTGTTATGATGAACCTGAATTGTGAACCGTTTAGTAACTGCTTGTAATGATGATTCGAAAGGAGATGGAATAGGAAGAGTAAGGAACTAAAAAAAAGAGGAGATGGTTCGAATATATATCATTCGGTGTGTACAGAGGGTTCGTGAG
The DNA here is from genome assembly GCA_001517045.1 of Pseudotsuga menziesii. Classification (NCBI taxonomy): domain Eukaryota; kingdom Viridiplantae; phylum Streptophyta; class Pinopsida; order Pinales; family Pinaceae; genus Pseudotsuga; species Pseudotsuga menziesii. The sequence continues at coordinate 160,442 of LPNX010293739.1, forward strand.
GATGTTGAAGCTGAACCGTTTATGTAACGGTTTGAGGATGTTGTTTCGATGAAGCAGAGAGAGAAATGAAATCAGAAGATGATATATATATTGAGCAGAAACAATTGTGATTGTTAGCTGTTCGAGGAGAGTAACGGTGTGCAGAGTATTAAGAGATCAGTGCTGTAAACTGATACTGAATGAGCACAGTTAGTAAGTGAATATAAACATTGATCAAACTGAGGGGCAGAACAGTAGTACAGTGATGTGACAGAGAGAAGAGAACAGAAACAGAGAAGAAAGCATGCTGAGTAGAGTAGACCTGAGAGAATGAGCAGAGCAGCAGAGCAGAGGAACAGAAGAGTGTGCTGAACAGTTGAACAGAACAGAGGAGAAGAGAGCCGATGTTGAACAGAGCAGAGTGGTTTGGTAAGCAGAGACATATATGTATTGTTGCATTTTGATTCTATTGAAAAGTCTAGCAAATAAGGGAGGTAGTGAGGTGCTAGGGGAGACTTTTTGTCTCTATTTGCAAGTGGGTGCTTGTAGAAATTGAAGGTTGGTGCCTTCACCCAGTTGGTGCTGGGTTAAACTGGAAGTTGGTGCTGGGTTACAGTGAGAGTTGATGCTCTCAGCAAGTTGGTGCTTGCATTTAGAGGTTGCAGCCTCTTTGAGTCGGTGCTCAAATAAGAAGTGATGTACAGCCATTGAAGCCTTTGACATCATAAGAAGAAGAGGTTTTTCCCTTATGGGTTTCCTCGTGAAATATCTGTGTATCATATATGTGATTAAATGTTGTGATTGAATGCTGTGTTTTATGTTATCTGCTCTTATGTTTATAACTCTAAATTCATAGCAAAGATTGAATGCCATAAAGTTTATTGATTCTAAGTTAAAAGAAGTATTTTGGTGAAAAATCTTAACTAACCGATTCACCCCCCCTCTCAGTTAGTTTATACCTATAAAAATTGGTATCAGAGCAGCGTTCCTTTTGGTTAAGGTAGATCCTGAAGAGTTAAAATGGCTAATCAAGATGGATCAATAAACAAAGCACCCATATTTGATGGTAAAATTTTTGCTTTCTAGAAGGTTAGGATGAGAACATACTTAATGTCCCTAGGTGTTGATGTTTGGGAAGTAGTAGAGACTGGGTATGCAAAACCTATTTTACTAGCATCCAAAGATGATAAGCTAGAGTTTACCTTCAATGCAAAAGCAATGAATGCTATTCTGAGTGGTCTTGCTGAAACTGAATTTGTAAAAGTAATGCATCTTGATTCTGCCAAATAAATGTGGGATAAGCTTATTAGCAGCTATGAAGGAAATGAGAAAGTTAAAGATGCCAAGTTGCAGACTCATAGGCTAAGAATTGAACAACTGAAAATGAATGAAGATGGAAGTATTAGTAAATTTTTCTTGAGAGTTGATGATTTAGTAAATGTTATGAGAGCTCTTGGTGAAAAAATAAGTGATGATGATACCTTCCTTGTTCATAAAATCCTAAGATCTCTGCCTGACAGATTCAAACCTAAAGTCTCAGCTATAGAAGAAATGAGTGACCTTAAAACGTTATCTCTTGACCAACTACTAGGAATTTTGACAGCCTATGAAATGAGGATTAGTAAAGACCAAAACCCATCCAGAGAAGCCTCTTTTAAAGCTGAAGAGAGTACAGAGGCAGATATGGATGAACTAGAATCAAAATTTGTGAGAAGACTGAAAACGGGGTTAGGAAAATACAAAGGCAAACTTCCTTTCAAATGTTTTAACTGTGGTAAAATAGGACACTTTGCTGCTAAATGCCCTCATATGAGGAAAGAGCAAAGTTCTGCAAATCAAGAGAAATTTCTAAAGAAGAGGTATAGTAAAGAAAACAAGTACAAATATAAGAAGAAAAGTCTACGTGTGAATGATGATGAATCCACAGAAACTTCAGAAAGTGAATCCTCCCATGAAAACAAAGAGAATGATTTCATGCTCATGGCTATAGAGGATCTAGAGATGAGTTGTACAGAGATGAATGATGAAGATGCCATTGTGGACATGGAGGGAGAGCTGATGAGTGCTCTAGAGGAGATTGATAGACTAAGAATAAATAAAAGAAAACAAAAACAGCTATTAATCCAGTATGAAACCAATAGAAAAGACATCTCTCTAATAAAGCTAGAGCTGGAAGAGGCAAAGAAAATTGAAGAGACTCTAAAACAACGGCTAGCTGAAAGTAAAGTCGGATGTGAACATCTAGAGAAAGAAGTAGTAATTGTTAAGAAGGATTTAGAAAAATTTCAAGCCTTATATCATCAGAATATCTCTAGTATCAAAGCTTCAGAAGAGCTAAATAACATTCTAAACAAACAAAGGTCACCTCAAATTAAGTTTGGTCTAGGCTATGGTCAAGGTGCAAGTAGCAGTAATTCAGAAAGCAAAGAATCATCAAACTTGATTAATTTTCAGAACAGCAAGCAGGCAGAAATCCCCAGAATAATAAATGTTGAAGCATGTAAAGACAATAATGAAAATCGATCAAAGAGTGATAAAAAGCAAGAGAATACAGATCTAAATACCAAATCGGTACAGTCAAGAGTTCATGAAAAAGAGCCATATAACATAATCAAGTATGCAGATCAGAATTACAATTATGAGCATCATAACTCAATACATTATTTTTCTAGAAATCAACCAAGAGTTAGGTATGTTAATCTCTTCAATGGTTATTGTTTCTGTTGTTCTAACTTTGGGCATAGAGCTGCCAATTGTTTTTACAATTTCAGAAACATTCAGAGAAGGATGTCAAATAACAAACAGATGATACATCAATCAGCGTATAATCATGTGGGTCGTGTATCTCAATCAGCTGTTAAAAGAAGAACGCAAAATAGAAATACTAGCCCGTTTGATCTTCTATACAACGAAACAGAATGTTACATATGTCACAACTTTGGGCATAAAGCTACAGAATGTAACTTGAAAGAGAACAAAACAGAACCAAAAATGAAATATACAGCTGAACGAAATGTATGGAGGAAGAAAGAGAGTTCTTATTGTAATCTCGTGCTCTCAGTTCAGAAACAGAAGAATCCTTGGTACATTGATAGTGGATGTTCAAAACATATGTCAGGAGATAAAGAGAAGTTTATTTCTATGTCAGAGCAGAAATCTGGGAACGTAACATTTGGAAATGATGCACCAGGAAAGATCAGAGGCAAGGCATTGGTTAGTCTTAGCAATGGTAAAGGAAAGGCTCAAGATGTGTTATTTGTACATGGGTTAAAGCACAACCTTCTCAGTGTGAGTCAAATGTGTGACAAAGGGTGTGAAGTCTTGTTCACTACTAAAGATTGTAAAATTAAAAATGTTTCCTCAGGAAAACTGGTTGCCAAAGGAATAAGAACTAAGAATAATGTTTACATTTTAAAAGAAGAGTGTTATCTCAGCAAATATGATGAAAGATGGCTGTGGCACAGAAGACTGGGACATCTACATTTTGATCATTTAATAAAACTCAAAAACAGAGCAGCAGTAAGGGATTTTCCAGAAATATCTAAACCACGTGATGAAGTGTGTAAACCTTGTCAGATGGGGAAGTTAACCAGAACACGGTTTAAGTCAAAGAGTGTTCCCTCCACAAATAAGCCTCTTCAACTAGTCCATCTGGATCTGTGTGGCCCATCAAGGAAAGAAGGTACAGGTAAGGAGAACTATTTCATGCTCGTGATTGATGACTATTCCAGACTAACATGGGTTGCATTTCTTAAAGAGAATTCTGACGCATTTGCTAAATTCAAGATATTTAAAGCCCTGACTGAAAATCAGACTGGAAGAAAGATTAAAGCTATCAGATCTGACAGAGGAGGGGAGTTCAATTCAAGATAGTTCAAAGAATTATGTGATGAGCATGGCATCAGGAAAGAATATACAATGGCAGGAACTCCTCATCAAAATGGAGTGGTAGAAAGACAAAACAGAACAGTCCAACAGATGGCCAGATCAATGATGAAGGAAAAGGATATTTCTTAAGGCTTCTAGGTGGAAGCTATACATACAGCTGTGCACATTCTTAACAAAGCTCATTTGAGACCAAACAGTGACAAAACACCATATCATTTATGGTTTGGAAGACCTGCAACCATTAAACATTTCAGAGTTTTTGGGAGTAAATGCTATATCAAGAATAATGATGAAAATTTGGGCAAGTATGATGACAGAGAAGATGAAAGAATATTTTTAGGATATGCTATAGAAAGCAAAGGCTATAGGTGTTATAACAAGAGGCTGCGTAAAATAGTAGATTGCATAGATGTGAAAGTAGATGAAGATTGTCATGGAAATATCAGTCAAAGGAATGATGAAGATTCATGTTTGGAAGATACAAATGAAGAGACAGAAGAACAGGTCCAAGAATCCCAGAAGGAAGAATCTGAATCATCAGAGTATGAGGAAGCTGAACCTGAACAGCACATTGTACAATCTTCTTCCAGAATGATTAGAAAAAATCACCCTGAAAGCAAAATAATTGGTGATGAGAGTAAAGGTGTTCAGACTAGAAGGAAGATTTTGCAGGAATCTGAATAGTCTCATATTGCTCTTCTCTCTAAAATTGAGCCCCAATGTTTTAATGAAGCCAACAAAGACAAAGACTGGGTAGCAGCCATGAATGAAGAGCTGGACCAGATTGAAAAGAATAGCACTTGGGAACTTGTTCCTAGGCCATCAGACAAGAATGTGATTGGATCCAAATGGGTATATAAGAATAAATTAAATGAACAGGGACAGATTGTAAGGAATAAAGCAAGATTGGTTTGCAAAGGTTATGCTCAGATTGAAGGACAAGACTTTGATGAAACATTTGCTCCAGTGGCAAGAATGGAGGCTATCAGAATGTTTCTAGCCTATGCTTGTTACAAACGATTTAGAGTATACCAGATGGATGTCAAGTCAGCATTTCTCAATGGAAATTTAGAAGAAGAAGTGTATGTGGAGCAACCTGAAGGCTTTTCACTCACAGATAAATCTGACTATGTATGCAAGCTGAAATAGGCTTTGTATGGGTTGAAGCAAGCACCTAGAGCCTGGTATGCCAGACTGGACAAATATCTACAAGACAAAGGCTTCAAGAAAGGTTCTGTGGACAGCAATTTATATATCAAAACTGAAGGTGATGACTTACTGATTGTATTGGTTTATGTTGATGATATCATCTTTGGCTATACTAATAATCTTTATGTTCAATGGTTTGCTAACTCTATGAAATCTGAGTTCGAAATGTCAATGATTGGTGAGCTGTCCTATTTCCTTGGTCTTCAAATCTGTCAGAAACCTGAAGGTATGTTTCTTTCTCAAGAAAAGTATCTAAAGGAGATGTTAAAGAAGTTTCGAATGGAAGACTCCACACCTGTGAGTACACCCATGGTCAGTGGCTGCAAGTTGAGCAAAGATGATTCTTCACCTAAAGTGGATCAAAAGATGTACAGTTCTATGATAGGAAGCCTGTTATATATTACTGCTTCAAGACCTGATATCATGCATGTTGTTGGGATGGTAGGAAGGTTTCAAGCTGCGCCTAAAAAGAGTCATCTACTAGCTATGAAACGTATATTCAAATACCTGAAAGGTACGCTCTCTTATGGTCTGTGGTATCCTAGAAATCAAAACTTTCAGCTAATAACATATTTAGATGCAGATTGGGCTAATTGTGTAGATGAAAGAAAAAGTACAAGTGGTGGAGCATTCTTCTTAGGAGAGTCTTTGGTTTCCTGGCTAAGTAAAAAGCAAAGTTCCATTTCTTTATCCACTACTGAAGTAGAGTACATAGCTGCTGCTACTTGCTGTACTCAAATTTTATGGATGGTTCAATCTCTTGCTGATCTAGACGTAAAGTATTCTGAGCCTATTCCCATTCACTGTGACAATACTAGTGCTATCAGTGTTTCCAAGAACCCTGTTATTCATTCCAAAACTAAACACATTCCCATAAAGTACCATTTCTTGCGCGAACAAGTGGCTACTCAAGCAGTGTTGTTGCGTTATATTCCTTCTACCGAACAGATTGCTGCATTTTTACTAAGCCTTTACCCACATCTCAGTTTGAATATCTGCGTCAGAAGCTGGGTGTTCAGTCCTTGTCTCAGTAACTCATGCATTGTGTTAGGGGGAGTCTGGCGTTTATTGTATATCTTATTTCTGTTTACAGCATGGAATGGCAATTCATTTTCTTTCTTTTTATTAGTGCATCTTGTCAGGGGGAGACTAGTCATCATACATACCGTATCTGCCCAGGTTTATCCTTTGCCCTTGATGTCAAAGGGGGAGAAATGTGACCAGTTGAATGAGATATAGCCATCAATGTCAAAGGGGGATATTGTTGGAATATCTTTTAGATTGGTGTGTTCAGGACTAGTAGATGGTGGCTAGTGCTCAGTCTTAAAGTTTTAGTGTATTGTCATTGATGGCAATATTCTATAAAGAGAAGGGGAACCGATGTCAAATGGATGTGGCAATCTACTGAAAAAGAGGCAGGCACGCAGGTATCAATGGAGAAAATCGAACAGTGGGAGGTGCTAGAGATTCAGACTAAAGTCTATGGAAAATCCACTTACCGAATCAAACAATCCACAGAGAAAACCATGAAAATATGTTTAAACCTAGTCAAGTGTATAACCTTGATCCAGCGGATGTTATCAATTCGGAGAGTAAGAGATATTGATCCAACAATGATCATTCATTTCGGAAGGAGTAGTTCAAAGGGAGTTTTTTCGAAGTTTGGAGTTCGGGAGTATGTTTTTTAAGAAGCACATAAATGTGAAATCTGCGAATTCGGAATGAGGAGTTCGGAGTTCAGGGTTAAAGAGTCAAGGGAATGGATATCACGGAAAATGCGAAGTACGAACAGTTCGACAGTTTAAGGATTCAGAGTTCGGAGAGTACAGCATGTTCAGAAGGAGGCGTTCGAGGAAAGGTTTTCGTAAGCGAAAGGTTATTTGGAAGTTAGGATGTTCGGGAGTTGAGAGAAACAAGCAGTCTCATGATGTGGAATACGAAGAGCCCTGTACAGTTGAGGATTCAGAGAGTTCAGGGGTTGTGACAGTTAGATGAATATGAACAGTTTATTAACCGTTTCTTGATGAAGTGTTGCAAAGACTTACTCGGTAGAATATTTCAAGTGGAGTATAGTAGATTCGATGTTTTCATAATGATTCGGCTCAGGTGACTCATCTTGCTGCAAGTCGTGATTTCGTTGATAGAAAGAAAGGAGCTGGGAACAGTGGTAATACTTAAACGATGACATATGGATTAAAGAGAGTAGTCTGTAACCACTTGGGGTATACGAAGAGACGTGTACAGCAGAGTATTCGAGCAGGTGGATTAACTGTTATGATGAACCTGAATTGTGAATCGTTTAGTAACTGCTTGTAATGATGATTCGAAAGGAGATGGAATAGGAAGAGTAAGGAACTAAAAAATAGAGGAGATGATTCGAATATATATCATTCAATGTGTACAAAGGGTTCATGAGGATGTTGAAGTTGAACCGTTTCTGTAACGGTTTGAGGATGTTGTTTCGATGAAACAGAGAGAGAAATGAACTCAGAACATGATATATATATTGAGCAGAAATAGTTGTGATTGTTAGTTGTTCGAGGAGAGTAACGGTGTGCAGAGTATTAAGAGATCAGTGCTGTAAACTAATACTAAATGAGCACAGTTAGTAAGTGAATATAAACATTGATCAAACTGAGGGGCAGAACAGTAGTACAGTGATGTGACAGAGAGAAGAGAACAGAAACAGAGAAGAAAGCATGCTGAGTAGAGTAGACCCGAGAGAATGAGCAGAACAGAAGAGTGTGCTGAACAGTTGAACAGAACTGAGGAGAAGAGAGCTGATGTTGAACAGAGCATAGTGGTTTGGTAAGCAGAGACATATCTGTATTGTTGCATTTTGATTCTATTGAAAAGTCTAGCAAATAAGGGAGGTAGGGAGGTGCTAGGGGAGACTTTATGTCTCTGTCTACAAGTGGGTGCTTGTAGAAATTGAAGGTTGGTGCCTTCACCCAATTGGTGCTGGGTTAAACTGGAAATTGGTGCTTCCACCAAGTTGGTGCTGGGTTACAGTTAGAGTTGATGCTCTCAGCAAGTTGGTGCTTGCATTCAGAGGTTGCAGCCTCTTTGATTCGGTGCTCAAATAAGAAGTGATGTACATCCATTGAAGCCTTTGACATCATAAGAAGAAGAGGTTTTTCCCTTATGGGTTTCCTCATGAAATATATGTGTATCATATATGTGATTGAATGCTATGTTTTATGTTATCTGCTCTTATGTTTATAACTCTGAATTCATAGCAAATATTGACTGCAATAAGTTTATTGATTCTAAGTTAAAAGAAGTATTTTGGTGAAAAATCTTAACTAACTGATTCACCCCCCCTCTCAGTTAGTTTATACCTGTAACAGATTCATGTTCTTCCAAAGAGGAAAATTCCTCTAGACATAATCCATCTTGCAGTTGTCTATGTTCCTGATCAAGTTGAGCATATTCCTCTTCTTCCAAATAGAAAGATTCCTCCAGACATAATCACTTATTTTGGAGAGAATTTTTTTGTTTTCCTTTCATTTTCATTATTTAGGAATGATTTTTCCCATGCGTTTTTGCCTTTTTCCTCAGTTTAAATGGATGAATAAATGCAAAAGGTGACCATTGGCCTTATTTTCTAAGGCCCAAGATTGTCCAAAGTTAGGATTAAAGGGGGGTATTAGGATTAATAATCCTCCCTTTGACCAAATATCCCATTTTACCTATATTAGAAGGTCTTCATCACTTCACTAGTGCATGGGGGACATGCCTAGGGTCCATATAACACTTACTACACCTGATTGCATGAGTTTAGGAATCCCAGGGACCAATCCCTAGAATTTAGAAACCCACTCTGAGTGCCACCAGTAGTCTCCAGCAATTGACTCTAGTAGGTATTCAGTTATGTTCAATTATGCTCCACTTGCCATTAATTAGATCACAAGCAGTTATCCTAGCGCCAGTTTGCATGATTGAAGGGAGTGTGGGTGCCCTTTTTCACCTACCCTCATCGGTTAAATGACTATAGACTAAGTTAGTTATCCGGAGTTGCATTAGTGAGCTCCAGTGGTGCTTTTCCCACACTGAGTTAGCTCCAGATTCAGTCTGAGTTGGTAGATTCGAATCCTATCTTAGGCACTCGAATTCTCCTATATGTACAAAAAGGGTATTCCATATTATTTATTTACTCGTGAATATAATAATATTATTCCAATTTTGTCTCCATGTGTGTGCAATTTTGTGTTGATTAATTGAACAGCCTATGCTAAATTCTTCTCTCTCTTCTGCAACATTCTCTTCTAATTTGAATTCATGCAGACTGGTGATCCTATGCTTCATAAAATTTAAAATGTTGGATAGGATAGCTCCTAATTAAATTCATTCATTGGAAAATGCCTTTATTTATGCAATGCATATGGTGGTTGTGATTCCACTTCCAACCAACCTCTTCATATTCCAACGTGACTATTCACATTCAAAAAATATATTTACATACGGAACCATAATTTAAGGATTAGGTATCCAACAAAATGGAAACAAGGTTATTGATTCATATTATGCGAAACTTGGTTATGAGGTTTTTCTATCCCCTAAAGGAGGAGAAAAATAGTGGTGGTAAAATATATGGAAGGTGAAATCTCCTAAAACGTTTGAAGTGTTTATGTGGCTTGCACTCAGGAATCAGCTCCCTACTCGAGACTTACTCTAGAAGAACAATAAGCATGGATCTGTTATATTCTATTTATGCAGGAATGAGGATAAAAGTGTCTCGCATTTGTTTATTTTATGCCCTTTCACATCACATGTTTGGGAATATGTTAGTTAGTGGCTTGGTGTTAATATTGTGTGGCAATGTGGATTAGTATAGGAGGGTCTAAAATAGTGGTTCCAAAAGACGGCATTAAAAAAATAAAGATTTGTCCCTTTAATTACTTTAGGGGCATCTGGTTGGAATGTAATTCCAACATATTTAAGGATATGGTCTTGAAAACATTTTAGGTATCTACAAAACATTGTGTCATTGCCCAATTTTTTCTAGCAAAAGAGAAAAGCTCAGAGGTTAGAAACATTGGGGAGTTGGCGGTGGCTAATAAGACTTTTTATTGGTTCTTTTGTTTACGAAGTGTGCCAAGGTATTGAAGCCACTAATGGGGTTGGTGGTATTTGTACCATTAGGACCAACATTATATACATTTTATTGCAAATGTTGGTCGAGGTTCAAACAACAGAGTTGAGCTACTAGCACTTCAAGCACTTTTAAAGTGGATTTGTCCAAGAATATTACACAGTTGCAAGTACATGGATACTTGTTGATGTTAATTAAGGAGATGGACAAGAACAATACATTCACATCAATTCTTTCCAAGCCTTGGTTGTTTGAATCAAGATAGACATATAGCGATTTTTTTATTTATTTTTACAGGAACATGTAGGATTTTTAAATTGAAAAGGGAGGGAGAAACCTCAACAAAATTACATCAAAACATCACAGTTCAACCAATATAGAGACCACTATCATTATATTAAAAAAGAGTTTTATTTTATCTGTTTTTAAAACAAAAAACTAAAAATACTTGTAGCTAAAGATTCTAACAAAATGGCCTAACAACCTCCTACAATTATAGCACATAAACACTAATAAAAAGTTCCATGGAACTTGTTCTTCAATTTTGAGGAAGGGTTGATTAGAGGTGGATTCTTCCACCATTTCCTTTTATTTTAGCTTCAGTTGGAGCGACATCATAGTAACCTACAGTTATGATATATGGGCCTCCATCTCAGTAGAATGGGCATGTTTCTATTTGTAGAGTTCCCCAAGAATGGCCAACTGATACGACACATCCCCATGCTCAGCAGTTAAGATTTAGTCTTCCTCATATAGACAATTTTCCAATCAACAGTCTCGTCTCCTCACATATTGACATAGAAGCCTCACTTTCCTTTGAAGCCAATGATGACTCATTGGAAACTCTTCTTTTCCTAACACAACACTCATCTTCGTCAACCCAACTATCACTATACTGTTTGAATTATTGAACCATTGATCTACATGCAAAGAGTGCAATTGAAAGGTAGAATTTTGCAGTGGAATAGTAAGAACAATGTACACTGAACAAGAAAAAATTTAGATAAAACTAATAAGAATTGATCAATAAGTTACAGCATTAATATTCATTAATTCCAGCAGTATACAATAGTGTTACATAAAGGAGGATTCGAATCATGTGGATAAGATTTGAATCTACCAACTCAATCCTTGACTAAATCGCTAACTAGAAGTGTCTAAATTACTATCGGAGATCACTAGTCTAACTCCACGTGTCTATTTTAGTCTACCAATCAGTTAAACTATTTAAACTGATGAGGTGGGTGAGAAATGGTGCCTACTCCCATGCAACCATGAAAGACTGGCGCTAACTGAACTGAAATACATCTAACTGAATGTAACTGGAGGTTAAATTATCATAACTACTTACCTACCACAACCAACTGATGGAGGCTGCTGGTGGCACTCATAGTGGACATTAACTTATGCATGAACATGCAGTAAGTGTCAGTTAAGCTCTATATGTGCTCCCCACACTCTAGTGGTTGGTACCGGTGGCACTAATGGCACTGGTGGACCCAATAGCACTGGTGGACCCCATATGAAGTAAATGACTCCTAAGCTAGTGAAAATGATCTAATAGATTATATATGGATAAGGGAGGATTATAAATCCTAACACCCCCCCTTAATCCTAACTTGGACAACTATGGACCCTGGAAACAAGGCCAAAAGTCACCAATTACAATCTAAAATAATTAAAAAGCTAGTTAATAAACTAAGGAAAATTGGGAAAACCTCAGGGGAACCCCCCCCCCCCCCCTTCCTCAAAATAAGCAGGATCAGGAACAATGAATCAAGCCTTTCAACCGAGAAGAGATATGAAAAACAAAAATCTATTTTATGTGAAGGACTTGGTAAAGATATATGTAATATGCTCCTTTGTAGGACATTAATGCAGTGTGATAGTTTTATCATGCACAAGTTCCTAAATATAATGCATGTGAACCTCAATGTGCTTCTCCGCTGCTTCTAAACTGGATCACTGGAAATTTTTATGGTACTCTGGTTGTCACAATAAATGTCAACTGCAGGTGAAGTGCAAATCTCAAATTCTGTCAGGATGCCATGCATCCAAACTCCCTGAATATTTGCATTCACAGTTTCCCTATACTTTGCTTCTGTTGAAGAGAGTGCAAGTGTTGCTTGCTTCTTATTGGACCAACAAATTGGCTTAAATCCCAACATAAACACAAATCCTAAAGTGGATTTTCTATCATTCCCATCTCCAACCCAGTCTAAATTTGTAAATCCTATGAGATCAAGTTGTGCACCAACTGCATAATGAATCCTGTAATCTCTAGTACCCTGCACATAGTGCAAGATACGCTTTGTTTCCTTCCAATGCAACCCATGTGGCTAATGCATGTACCTAGAAGCAGCACTCACAACATAGGATATATCTAGTCTCGAATGTGTGAGATATAGAAGGATCCCATTGAGTTGTCTATAAAGAGTGTTGTCTACCAATGGTTTAGAGCCACCTTCCTCTAGCCGATGCCAGAGAGGAAAGGAAAAGGGGTTTCCTTGCAGCCTTCCATGTGGAATATTCTGAGCATGTCTAATGAATATCTGGACTGTGAGATCATGATTCTTGGATTCTTTTGACTTACTTCGAGGCCAATGAACTATCTTAACAATCCTAGATCAGTCATAGTGAATTCTTTGTTCAGAACTGACTTGATGCTTCTCAATCCAGCAGCAAAGGTGCTAGTAATGAGCAAGTCATCCACATACAATGCAATCAATAGAAAGGATCCATCTTTCTTCTGCAATCTTATTTGCATCTTTCAAATTTCTGTGATATGAGGAAGGCATCCATTTTGGAATGCCATGCCCTTGGTGCTTCTTTGATCCCATAGAGTGATTTCCTCACTTTGCAAACTAAGGAAGGATCCTCAATGTACCCTTCATGTTGTTTCATGTAAATCTCTTCCTTCAAGTCACCTTGGAGGAAGGCACTTTTTACATCCATGTGATGTAAAAAGTGGATCTGTGTGGGACAATCCAACATACTCTTTCTGATACTGGGACCTAGTTCTTATTTTATCATATGGATCCCCAACAACATCCACAGCTGCTTTAATGAACTTTTGAGCCCATTTAGGCTCCTGAGATGAAGTGGATGCTAGATCTAGATCTAGATCTTCAATGTCAAAATCATGTTGGTATCCCTCTTCTTTTGAATCTGAATCTGAAATGTTAGACAATAAATATGTATCTGCAAATGGAAGTAAAGGAGTTTTGATACCTTTATCTGCTTCGATAGAAGCTGTGGTTGTATTGGATCTGAGTATGGCATGAAATGTGAGAATACATATGCCTTGGAGGCATGATCTACAATACCTTTCTCTATAATCTTCCCAGTTGATATATCTGTGATCTCTACTAAGCCGGGACCAAATACCACTTGCTTTGGTGAGCCAGTGTGAGTCATCTGATATACAAACAACAAATTTGTTGCAAGGGAGGGCACATAGAGTACATTTCTGAACTCTCCATGTTGTATTTTAATAGATCCTCTTCCTGCTATTGGGATATGGGAGTCATCACCCATGAATAGTAGGCCCTCCTATGATATTGAGAGTGGAGAAGGATTCGTTTGAGGAAACCATGTGGTTGGATGCTCTAGAGTGTATCAAGTAATATTTCGATCGAGAGACACTTGCCTTCAAGGCATCGAACCTCTCATGATCTTCTGTCGATTTTCCAAAATTGGAATTGTTTACTCCTTGTGGAAGAGAAATATTGTTCTGTTTAAGGAGTGATGACAGTTAGTTGATTTGCTTCTTCATGCACTGGCTTTCAGGATGAAAGCCTCTCGTACAGTATGGACATCTATCCTTTTCAATTTTTTTTCTTTTTATTGGAACCAGAGGCTCATTCGAAATATTTTTTATTCTCTTTTGGCTTCGAATCAAAGGCTTTAGGATCCTCCCCCTTATGCTTCCCTTTGGCTCACGCATTGTTTGAGCCTGACATCAAGAGAGCTTGATTCTTGGAGGTTTGAATCACTCCCATTTGAACCAATTTATCCTACTGATGTATAAAAGACTCGGCAAAACCATCTAGACAAGGAATCTTCCAACTGGGGATAGAAGGTAGAGACAAAGACAGAGTGCTTTGAGCCAAGCTTGCTCGGTACTAATAGAAACAGTTGCTCATATTTCCTCTCTATTCTGCATTGTTTACATTCCAGTGCTAGCGACTTGAATTTTGTGAAAAAATGTTGGATAGTTTCGAAATTGCTGCGTTGCAATGCAATGAGCTCATTCTCCTATATGTGTCCTCAAAGCTCATCTTTTTTTCCAAACAATGATTCAATCTTCTCCCAAGCTTCCTTCGAAGTCTTCAATCCCTCAAGGTGAAAGAGAAGATCCCAGGAGATATTAGTACATAGGAAGCCAAAGGCTTCATCCAACCGATTCAAGAAATTATTTTTCTTAGTAGAATGATGGGGCTTTGTCTCCCTGCCCATTGTCATCCTAACAAAGCCAATATTGTGCAAGGAGACCTGCATATCTACCCTCCAATCAACACAGTTTAAGGGTGTAAGGATGCAGGGTACAAGAGCTGAAGAATCCATCAATATTTATGTTGAACAATCAATTCCTCAACAAGCTACATAGGTACTTGCAAGTAACACTGCAAAAAACAAAATCAATCTGCAATCATGTTAGTTTCAATCCTTCCACCTCAATATGTACACTTTCTCATGGTCTGTCACACCTATAGAGACTTCTCTGGACGAATCCAGAGTTAGCAAGGAAAATATTACAGGATTTATGTGGAAACCCAACTGCTTTTGGTGTACAATGGAGATCGGACAGACTTGCTACTATCTTGAACAAGGCTCTGATACCAAGTTTGAATTATTGAACCATTGATCTACACGCAGTGAGTGCAGTTGAAAGGTATAATTTTGCAGTGGAATAGTAAGAACAATGTACACTAAACAATACAAATTTCAAATAAAACTGATAAGAATTGGTCAGTAAGTTACAACATTAATCTTCATTAATTCTAGCAGTATAAAATAGTGTTACATAAAGGAGGATCCGAATCATGTGGATAAGATTAAAATCTACCAACTCAATCCTGACTAACTGGCACACTATAAGCGTCTAAATCACCATCGGATCTCACTAGTCTAACTCCACATTTATAATTCAGTCTATCAATCAGTTAAACTGATGAGGTAGGTGAGAAATGATGCCTAATCCCATGTAACCATGCAAGACTGGTGCTATCTGAACTGAAAGACATCTAACTGAATGTAACTGGAGATTAACTTAGCATAACTACTTACCTACCACAACCAAATGATGGAGGTTGTTGGTGGCACTCAGAGTGTCTCCTAAAATGTAGGGAATGGTCTCAGAGGCACATTAACTTATGCATGAACATGTAGTAATTGTCACTTAACCTCTATATGTGTTCCCCACACTGTAGTGGTTGGTACTGGTGGCACCAATGGCACTGGTGGACCCAATAGCAATGGTGGACCCGATATCAAGTAAATGACTCTTAAGTTAGGAAAAAAGATCTAATATAATATATATGGACAAGGGAGGATTATAAATCCTAACATATCCATGCCTACAATTAAGAAGGAAATGATAAAAAAAATGGCCACTCCCCTTTAACCCTGGAACCGCCTTGAGAAAGGTTCTCCCTCTCTGAATAATATTGGGATCCTTTACTACTACTATGATGCTCATGACTTTACAAATTTAATCTCGTTGATCTCATCTCTCAATAATTTCCCTCTGTATATCATCCCCGAATATGGGAATCCACCTCATAATTACTAAGACTAACTTATCATATTACAGAGGTTTGTCACCCTTGGAAGATGATATCTCATGCACCAACATGATAACATCCAGAGAATTTTGTTGTGGCAATGGAGAAAATCCATTAATCCATCCTCTAGGTCGTCCTTTGGATGAAATGCAGATCCCATCGAAATCTCCCAAGCAAGAGAGGGATTGTACATGCAATCCATAAAAATTAATAATTTGACTACATGACGCATCCTCCTCATTGAAACCAACTATCTAACTAGAAGAGCAAGAGGGAGAGGCACGTGGCTCCTAAATTGGCCACCTTTCCTCATGAGATCGGGTTAATATTTATTGTGGTTTGACATATTGTTGTTCGATATTATTCCAATCTCCATGCTTATAGAAAACCTTAAGTTATTATTGCTAAGATATTGTTTCAAGATTCCTTCTGTTGTTTAAGAATTGAACAAATCCTTCAAGTCTATCAAAGGCTAAGTTTTCCAACTTGTCTACCTCAACATTGTTACTTCTAAGAACATGAAAGAATTGCACTTTTTAATCGATTCTATATTCTTACATACCCTTTCTTGGATTCTAATTAAAATGATGCTTTTTAGCGGTTTTTTGGAGGTCATAGCATTAATTATGATTTTTGAATAACCTATAATAATGGCTTCCTTAATTCCAATATTGTTAAGAGGGCTTGTCCCTTAAAGCAAAGAAAGTAGTTCATTTGTATTATTTGTTTCTTGTCCAAGACACCAGGAGAAGGTTTCCTTCGTATTTCCTTCGGTGTTAATGAGGAACCTCCCTCACTACACCTATCGCCCTAGGTTTTCTTGTTGTTGATACGTCAAAGAAAAACATATGATAATTTTGACATTCTTTCCACTTATTGAAATCTCCCTCAACTATTCTTAGTTCCTGATATTGTTTGGGTCGAAAGGAGGAGATTGGAACACGTCTATTTTTAAGGAGGAGAGAGTATATCATGTTTTTTTCTTTAGGGAGGAGGTCTAATATTTTAAAAGGATCCCCACAATTTTCATTTGTAAATTCGACCAACATACATATATCTCTTAGCAACAAGAGGAGGGGAGGAATCAGTTCATTGAATGATTAATAAATTTCTTTCCAACCAAATCTTCTAGCAGATGAATTTAGGGAGGATCAACCAATGCCACTTTAGAAAAGGATTATTAACTAGAGAGAAAGAGAGTGCACACTCCCAAGAAGACATGAATCCTAGAGAGAGAGGCAGGGAGAAATGAGGAAAAAGAGGACTAAGAGATTCCTCCCAAACCTTTTTGACAAAATGGAATTGCCTCGGGAGATCATTAGCAGATTCCTCGCTTTCCTGCAATCACACACATCGGGTTTCTCCAATGAAGCTGCAAATTTTTAGATTTTCTCCTATAATAATTTTCCCATGTGCCACTACCTAGATGGAATAAGTTGATCTTTGAAGGAGCATTGTTACAATATACCCCCTTCTATTGGATTTTGGGGGAGAATATTGAAGGGATTGCAATTTTTTGTACCCTTGTTTAACTGAGTATAGTCCATTTTGATTTCCCCATCCTTTGACACGTTTTTGTTCTTACCAATGGGATCTTTCCCTTTGAGCCTTTGAAACATGATTTGGAGTGCAATCAAGTAGAGATATAGGAATCCATCCACACCAAAACTGATTAGACCTCTACCATTTACATATATCTCCCAGATTCACAAAACCGACGCTTATCATCTAGTCCTTGAGTCCATGAAGTTTTGGAATAGACTTCAATGAAGGTTCATTGAGGGCATTCTCCAACCAGAGGTGAATTCAATTTCTAGTTCTAGTATTCCAATGCAAATTTGTGTGAGAAAAGTTCCACACTTTAACACAAAACTTCCAACTAGTGGAACCATTCTAAGTTTGAGGGAGGGAGTCTAGACACATGATCCTGACTCCTTCCAAGTACTTCCATTTTAAACATTTTGTTTCCCAATTTCTCTTAGGAAAAATGCTTTTCCATAGAATATTAGCACCTAGGGCCAGTTTATTAAGTTGAGTGTCTTTGATAGGAAAGCCCCCATGCTCAATGGGACATTTCACAACATTGAAATTTATGAGGGAGATTTTTTTTATGTTCTAATTTCCTACTTTCCAATTTATTAATTTGATGAAGAATGGAGATAGGGGATAAAAGGATTGAGAAAAGGAGATAGGGCATAGAGGATAGGACTAATTTTAAAAGTGTTATTATGACCCACAAGATTAAGCTACTTTTCTCCCCAATTATAGATTCTCTTTGAGATTTTATCCAATATTTATTTCTAGTTAACATTAGATAGCCTTCCTTTAGCTATTGGTATGCCCATATATTTAAATGTGTCCCAACTTCATGTTCCTTGAAACATGACTTCATGTTGAATGTTGCACAGGAGAATTGATGAAATATTCCAACCATAAATCCTTCATGTGATTAATTCTATTGTCAGAGGCTTGAAGCAATGTTTGAAGGATTACGTTGAATAAATTGGGAATTGTGAAATGATTGTTCTCCTTCACATTTCTAACTATCTTGATCCCATTAATTTAGCCATCCAATCTAGCCATGTCCAATGTTCTGCACAAATAATAAACCATAATAATGTAGAGGAGCAGAGAAAATGAGCATCATTTCCTAAGACTCCAAGAGGCTTTGAAGAAGGTCACAACCCTTCCATTTACCAAAGGAGCAATCCAAGGCTGACCTATGTAAGCTTTGATCCATGAAATGAATTTTTCATTGAAACCAAATTTATGTAGCACCTTATAAAGGAATTGGTAGTTAACTATATCAAAGGCATTCATAATGTCCAACTTAACTATCATTGTTTTTCGTTCCGAATGATTTGTTTTCTGAACTAAAATTATATTATACATAATATTTCTCTTATGAATAAACCCCTTTATTCCATAGATTGCAGAAGGAAGCAAACTTTTAAGACAAAGGGAGATGATTTTAGAGAATATCTTGTTCAAAACATCCCATATATAAATGGTCTATAATATGTTGAAAGAGGAAGGGTTGGATTCATTGGGGATTAGAGCCATGAAGGAGGACTTAATTGCACCTCCCATACTTGACTTCCTATGAGTGTAGTCCACCATTCACATTAGAAATTTTTTTATTATATTCTAACATATTTTATCAAAATGGACTAAAAACCCATCAGGACCATGATCCTTATCAGATTCAATCCCCTAGATGGAAGATCTAATTTCTTCTTCTCAAATTTCCTTAGTTAGCTCATTATTAACTTCTTCTTGAACCAACTAGGGTATAGTTTGTATTGCTACATTCTAGGCCTATTCATTGTCCTCCCCTTCATTAGAGTAAAGCTCATTAAATTCCTTAAATTATTCCTCCTTTATCTCTTCAAAATTACGGATTTTGTTTCCATCCTCATTCTCAATCTCAAACTATTTATTTATGCACCCTCATTTGAGATTTCTTATGAAAGAATTTGAAATTAAGGTCCATAGCCTTCAACCAAAGGCTATAGGATTTGATTCTCCAATATTCCTCTTCTTGTGCATGGGATTTATGAAGTGTGTTTTGCAACTCATTCTCTATTTTCAGGTCATCATAAGTCACTTATTTTTCTTCAATTCCCTCAATGTGAATCCCTAGAGCAATTTGCAATTTTTTCCTTTCTTAAAGGGGGGGTATAGGATTTAACCCAAATATTTAATGATTTTTTAAACTCTCCTCATTTTTAATTCCCAAATGATGAAGGGAGAACCCCTTAAATCCACATCCATATCATTCATAACAATCTCAAATAAACTCGTGTGCTCTTTCCAACTTGGGGAAATCGGAATGGAATAGGGCCAAGGTCTGGTTCAGGTTCAATTAGGAGGGAAATGGGGTTATGGCCAAAGATATTGGAGGACATGATGAGAGAAGAGATCCTAAAACCCAATATAAGGAAGGTGTTGTGGATCAAGAATCGATCCAATTGAGTAGCAATATGTCTAGAACCACTCCTCCTATTAGTCCAAGTGAACTTTCTATTTCTTAAAGGGATGTCCAACAAATCCCATTTATGAATGCGATATTCAGCATATTCCCTAAACTGGTCCCTTACAATGGAACCCCATTTATTTCCTTGTTGGATACAGTAAGATTGAAATCTCCAGCCATAAGGAGATTAGAAAATTGAGAGAGTCCATCCCAGTTAATTAAAGAGTTCCATCAATCCTTTTTTTTCATATAATTGATAGGAGAGTAGATGTTTCAAATACTAATACCTGGATATTTGGCTGGAGATGCAGGAGGGAGACAATCCCCAAATAAGGAAAATTAATTTCTTGGATAAAGTAGAATTTTGAATTGGCCCACAGAGTTACCAATCCATTAGAGGCACCCCTGGAGTTGATTGGTAGTGTGTCACTCTGTCTCCACAATAATTTTGATCTCTAAAGGAGTTCTTCCACATCATTCTCCATCTCTTAGATCAGTAGAATGTTCATTCATTCATATCTAATGAGATCCCTTACTAATTCTTATGTTTTTAATAATCCCATACCTCTACTCGTCCAGAAGATAATCCTCATGAAAGTTACTTTTTGTTTGATGGGAGACCTATTTATGCTCAATGGGTTTTGATCTTTCAGCAATTATCCCTCCTCTGTTGTTCTTAGCCATGAGTTTTTCAATCATTGGTTGGGTTCCAAAATATCTTTCTCTTTATGATTCTTCTTCACGTTTTTCCTTGTCCTTCTTTCTTGGTTTCATGTTGTATGTTTTTGGATCTGAATCCTACCCTTCTAACAGGGGGTCTTCTTGGTTTTCCTCTTTTGGTGTTGTTATCGTTTCGGCTCTGTATTTGGGGATTTCAGTTATTACTGGAGGGTTTTATTCTAGTTGATCCTTTTCCTGGTCATCTTCTAGGGTCACCCCATCTTCTATATTTGTGAATCTCTCGTAATGGTTTTGGCCCGAAGTTACCACCCTTAACTTTGGGCTACTGGGGATTCCAAAGGTGTTATTAGAAAGTGGGGTTTTCACTCAATATTTGGCATTCATTTACCCTTATTTAAAACCATTTCCTCTATCACTATTGTCCACTGCCTTTGTTGATCTAGAGTCTTCTCTTACAGGGGGTTTTGTTGAATCCTTAGTAGAATCCCCACATTCGTGAAAGTTATGGCACTTGAAAGGCAGTTGTTCATATTCAAGTTGTTTAATATGCTCCCATGAGTGCACCTTCAACTTGATCACTTCTAGCAGGCCAAATTTCATATCTACCTCAACATCAATACGGACGCTTGGGTATTGATCTCTCGGTTCTACCCTATCTGTGAATTTGTCGAGTGAATTTCCCACAACTCTCATTGATTCATTATTCCAACAGTGGATCGAGAGATGAGGGAGCCTAACCCATACCATAACTGCTAAAGGAATGTCATGGTGAGGATCAAAATATGGAGCCCATTTGTTCATATAAAGACCTCTAGGACCCATGAAATAGGGCCCATTTCAAAATATCATATCTCAGTCTTCTTTTTCAGCAAAGTGAAAAATAAAAAATTATTTTCCCACAAAGAAGATGCCCAAAACCCCTTTAATGAATGGTTTCTAGTTCTTTTGAACCCAAGTTTCAACTACTTTGGGTGAAGGCCAAAGGCCTAAAAAATTCTCGATCCAACCTTTCTCAACCAGGGATAGGGAAAATTTGCGAGGACCCTCCCTAGGGAAAGAGACTTCTGATATTGAGTCTAAATGCTTCTGGAATTTTGATTGAGATGCATAAATCATTTTTTTCCCCTGCACCTTCACCAAAATCATGAATTCTATGATGTCCTACCTTAGTGGAGGGCAGATCTTTTCCCCCAAATTGTCCATAGTGCCCACCTTCTCTCTAAACCTTGGACTTGCAACCTGCAATCTATTTCCACATGTGGTTTGGTGCCAAGAGTCTTGGTTTTCAATACTTCCTAACAATTCGTATTTACTTAATTCCAATGTTGTCACATTGAAACCAACTCTTGTTAGCTTATTCATACAACCATTTTCACAACTTTAATTTACATATATTTTTATGGGATACTATTGCAAATCCATTATCCAAGGAAGGACTTGCATAGTCCCTTAGTTTACTTCATTTGAAACAATTTAAGAAGGGAATCTTCACATAATATTTTGTGTCTCTTTATGTTTGATGTAGCTTGTTTCTGATCTAGATGGAAGGTTTTGTGATGTAAATTTTTTGCTATTTGGATGGAGAGTTTTTTCTAATGGAAATAATACATAAACTTGTGAACTATTTAACTTCTTAAGATATTTTGTTGGATATGTATTTTGAAAGAAACTAGTTGGAATACCTAGCCTAATATCTGGACAATCGCACTTAGAAATTTATACATTTTTTCATATTTTATCTTGATATACTTATAACAGTATGCCAATTGGCTAACTTGCAAACTACTATAAGCATGTAAAAAGTGTATTTTTCTTTCTCACATGAATAAAAAACATAGGTTTTTCCTTGTAATTTTTATTATTAATAATTATAATTAAAAATAATAATAGTTAGTATTATTATAATTCAAGGGTAGCAAAGTGCAAGGGAAGTCATCAACAACTCTGAGGGAAACCAAGAAGTAAAATATGCTTGGGAGCTTGGGAATATCATGAACAATAAAGCTAAGGAATTAGTCCTATACAAAAGTTATTTCTCCTTTAATACCAAAAACTCCATATGGAGATGGTCATGGGAGGTTCTATGGTCACTTTAAGAGCAATTATACAAATACATCTGGAAGAAAAGGCCAAAACTACCATGCCTGGTTCTATGGATCCTTTAATAAGCTTAGGTTTCGATAAAATAGGATTCGATCACATCTTAAGACATCAAAATGTTTCTATGTATGATCAATCCAACTTGGTTTCAACTCTAAGTTTGTGTTGTTGTAAGAAAATGGGGGGAATCACCCCCTACTACCCCCATAATGTTAATATGGACTTTGTGGACCATTTAATATCTAGCTACTTGGTAGGAAACTTGAGGATGAAATGAATGGTAGTTATGAAGTACTATAATTTTACTATTATACTCCTTTGCTTGCGTGAATTATACTTAGGTGCATGGTGTTGCAACCTCACAGCTTATAAATGTGAGCTAATATCAAGATACAAACACCTTTTGTTGTGTATATCAAGGTGGTGGCTCTTACAGGTTTTGGTTTGATATACTTCGATCACAGAACAAAAATATCAATTGTGTAAAAGAAGGAATCCTCTCTCTTTTTCTATGAGTTTACACTCTTGTTGCCTTTGGTTTGGGTCTAGGGATGCTATATTAGGAGATCAAATGAAGCATTGCTATTACAAAACATGGCATTTATTCCTCTTGTTGCATTTGATTTGAATCTGGGGCAACTATGTTGGTATTCCTAACAAAAACATTGCTAGTACAAAACATGGCATTGATTCCATTGTGGGTTGGGAAAGTTCAAAAAAGGATTGAAGTGGTGTGCTTAATGTTATAAGAAATATTTATCAATCGAGGTGGAGCTTCCTATATAGAATTCACATAGGTTAGTCACCTCCTCGAAATGGTACATGAGATATAGACTACCCACACCTCAGAGGGTCATATTTATAAGGCAATATAAGGGGGGAGGGGGAGAGGTAAAGGACTTATGTGCAAGCCCTCTTAGGACCACCCTACAATAAAAATATATTCCAAAAGCAATCAATGATTAATCCAATGACATAAATTCATAAATCTAATTTGATATTTTCGTCTACTAATTCATTTTTTCATGAATCTTGAAAGGTATGTTACTTAGACCACACATTCAAAACTAGTTCAGAGATATGTGATAGCCCTAAATGAGTCATTTGATATTGAAATGGTAAAATAATATGTCCTTGGAAAGGTATCAAGGTAAGTGATACCATAGAAATCTAAAATTTCATTCCAGTGCCCAACAACAACATTTTGGACTATGAACCTATGCACCAAGTTGTCACCCTGAAATTAGTTTTAATCATGTGAAAGTTCATTCTCAACAATCATGGTTTGGAACCAAACATATGATATACTATTGAAAATTTATTGAATGGACATACATTATCACTATGCCATTTTTGGGGGGTTAGATTCATAATATAATATAACCAATGAAGTCATGACTATGAAATTTGCCACGAGGAGATGTGCAACTTGCAAACTTTGTAGAATGAACATAGAAACT
The DNA here is from genome assembly GCA_001517045.1 of Pseudotsuga menziesii. Classification (NCBI taxonomy): domain Eukaryota; kingdom Viridiplantae; phylum Streptophyta; class Pinopsida; order Pinales; family Pinaceae; genus Pseudotsuga; species Pseudotsuga menziesii. The sequence goes on from LPNX010293739.1 coordinate 184,616, forward strand.
CAAAATAGGGAAAATGAGGGCTTGTTGGAAATCTTATTTTGTTCACTATAGGATAAATCCATTAGATTAATGAAAATACAACAAAATTATTTGTATAATATATACAAAACCTAACTTACATGGAGCCCACATATTGACTATTGAAAGGGGTCAATGTGAAATTTTCACAAACTACAAACGCATTTAGTGAATTCTGACCTTATAACCCTGGACCTATACTTTGCTAACATGGGAAGGTTTTCGAAATTAAGAATAAGTCAATAATTGTCTTCCTTAAGGCCAAAAGATTGGTATTTTGAAACAAGTTGAACAAGGCTACTTATCTCAACTATTACCCATGTGTGTGTGAGTCCAAAAACTCTTTAAGATCATTTTAGTTTCATTGTGAAATTTTACAACAAAGATATAAGACACCATAACATTGTTGAAATAATGTGATCAATCTTTAGTTATTTGTGAGTAGGATCACAAAGAAACTTAGATGCTTGCATCCAACTGTGCTTTAATACAATGGAGTCCAAGTTTTGTAATGTAATTATGAAAGTGTCATGGCCTTTATTGTCAAAACCACCTATCTTTAGCATTAGAGAGATCCCATATAATATTAGATTAAAATCTCTACTTGGAGCTACATATTCAACTAATATCACAAAAAAAGAGCCATGAAATAGCAATGTCCCTGTGAAGAGAGAGTAACCTAAAAAGCTTGAGATATGCAAATAAAAACACAGCATAAAAAGTTTAGATTTGCAAACATTGAAATCTTTTTGCTAAAGCCACAAGGCATGTGAAAAAATATTCAAATTTATAGAGTAGAGACTGACTTTGATACATTTATGGATAGATAGTGTCGTACTTTTCATACATTTGTTGAATACAAGACAACCAAAGATTGCAAAATTCTATTTAAGCTAGGCATAAATTAAAAATATCCAATGTTTTCTTGAAATAGAATTTCAATTCTCTAACATAAAAAAACAAGAGCAAATGTCGCATTAGAAAGTCTCTATAAAATGTTGAAATATTGTAACTTCGAAGAATATTCTATATGTACTTTTTGTGGTCCCCGATGGTCCTATCGGTAGAACCAATTTTATTTCTTTATACTCCGATGCTTCTAATCGGAAGAACTAATAAGAGTCATGAGGTAGTCCCGTCAAATTGTAAAGGTGGGTCATTAGCACCCCATGTGTGGTTACTTGAGCCTACATGTTTAACTCAATCCTACATGATTAACTCGAGCCTACATGTCGGAATTAATTATTAAAGTGAACGGATGAATATAAATAGAGGTGTGGTGCTCCTCATTTGGAACACGCACACTCACTTGTGTAGCACATTAGTGAAGGAGAGAGAAGTAGTTGGAGAAGGAGGAGGATCAGTCTTTGATCAGTCTTTTGGTTTTACCTTTTATCTTTTGGGGCATCTATATTGAGGAAGCTTTTGCTGGGCGTTTTCCCTTTAGGGTTTTCCCAAGATAAATCTATGTAGTTCTTGTGATACTGTTTCTTTCAGTGATATTGTTTCTATGCCTTTGTTATGAAATTGAAATGAAATACTAATGATCTAGCTTAGCATATGGAATTTTAACATGGTATCAGAGCTAGCCTGAATAGGACAGCTTTCACAAGGAGAAATAGCCCTCTCTCTCTCCCTGGAAGAAATTAGGGTTTCAAGAAATTTTTTGAGTTTCGAAAACTTGCTTGCATAGAAAGTTGTGCCCTCCCAGAGCACATCTTTTGAGCTTGGAATCGAGGATTTTGGGTGTGTGAGTCTCCGGGAAAGTCAAACCCTAGTTTGATAGCTGCACCAGAAAACTGTTGAACCAAAAAACAGTTGGAAGCTGCAGGAGCTGAATCTTGCAAGCTTGATTTGGAAGGTGAAGATCTGAGATCTCTAGAAACTAAGCACACCAATCAAATCACCTCAGTCAAGTGCATCTCCTGGTAAGTTTAGTTTCTCATTCCACAGAATTTCATTTTTTGTGATTTTCTGACAAGATGGCCCCAAGCACTAAGCTTGAGGACAAGCTAGAAGGCATAGAGAATTTATGAGCATGGAAATACAGGATTGGTCTCATTCTCCAAGAGAATGATCTTGATAAGTATGTCAAAGAAGAAGTTACAGAATCTGAAGCCAAGGAGAAGCATAGGAAGGATATGATTAGGGCACAAAGGATTATTGTTGACTCCATCAAGGATCACTTGATCCCTCAAGTGTCATCCAAGAAGACTCGAAAAGAAATGTATGATGCTCTATCCATAATGTATGAGGGAAGAAACATTAACAGAAAGATGAATCTAAGAGCTCAACTAAAGAGCACCAAGATGAGTCATGGAGGATCCATCCAAGACTACTTCACAAGGGTTTCTCATATCAAAGAACAACTAAAAGCTATTGGAGACAAACTTGATGAAGATGAGATGGTTATGATTGCTCTCAATGGTATCACTAGACCATGGGAATCATTCATTCAAATGATGTGTGCCAGGAAGGAAAGCATGAATTTTGATGTGGTATGGGAAGACTGCATTCAAGAGGAGACTAGAGTGGAAAATAGAGAAGCCTTACTAAAAGAGGATGATCAAGCTCTAGCCACTCATACCAAGAAAAGAAGAAGGAATCAACCCATCTTCAAGAAGGGAAACCACAAGGAGAATCAACCTCCCAGAAGATTCCAAAGATTAAAAGAAAGTCTATCAAATAAGGACTACTCTGGTTTTCAATGTTTCCATTGTGATAAGATAGGACACATTGCCAGAAATTGTCTTATGAAGAAGCAAGAATATAAGCAGAGGATCAACAACAACAAAAGACACAATGCTCATCTAGCTAAAGATGAGGATGAAGAAGAAGAAGATGAAGGACCTCCAAGAAAGCAAGCAAGAGAAGAAGATGCGGAAGAGTATGTACTATTCTCTGCTCTCTCTAGGTCTGTAACACCTGGAGAAGACACTTGACTTATTGATAGTGGTGCTTCAAAGCACATGACAGGACAAAAGAAAACTTTGTCCAAACTTGAAAAAAAGAGCTCTCCTCAGAAAGTATCCCTAGGAGATGACCATCAATATCCGATCAAAGGAGTTGGTGAAGCAAGCTACAAACTTGATTCAGGTAATCCCTTAAAGATGAAAGATGTATTATATGTACCTAGACTAAAGAAGAATTTACTTTCTATCTCAGCTTTACATAAGAAAGGATTCAGAGTTGCTTTCATAGATGGTCAAGTACTCATGTGGCCCAAAGGAAAGAATATTGAAGATGCAGCCATTATTGGTGAAGAAGAAGGAGGCTTGTATAAACTCAAGGGGCACTCAGAAAAAGCTTTTGTTCATGAGTCCACTGACCATAGTGAACTATGGCATAGAAGGCTTGCCCACATTAATTACAAAGCTTTACTTCATGTGAACAAAGTAGTGACGGGATTACCAAACATGAAGATCAAGCATGAAGACATTTGAAAAGGATGTGCGAAGGGAAAGAACATCAAGAATCCATTTCCGAAGAGCGAAACAAAAACTAAAGGTATGTTGGAATTGATTCATTCAAATGTATGTGGTCCAATGTCTTCTACATCCTTAAGTGGCTTTGAATATTATATCAGGTTTATTGATGACTATTCAAGAAAGACTTGGATATACTTCTTGAAAGCAAAGAGTGAAGTGTTTGGAAAATTCAAGGAGTTCAAATCCTTGATAGAGAATCTTTTGGACAAGAAAATAAAGGCACTCCGATCAGACAATGGCGGAGAATATACCTCAAAAGAGTTTGAAGCTTTTTGCAAAGATGTTGGAATCAAGAGGGAACTAACTACTCCCTACAATCCTCAACAGAATGGGGTTGCGGAAAGAAAGAATAGAACCATCATGGAGGCAATGAAGACAATGATATATGATCAAGATATTCCAATGCATCTATGGGCAGAAGTAGCAAGAACTACTATGTATGTACATAATAGAATATCTCACAGAGCTCTTGGATTCAAGACTCCAGAAGAGATGTTCATGGGAACGAAACCTGAGGTAAGTCTCCTCAAAATATTTGGTTGTTCAGTATATATTCATATACCAAAAGAGAAAAGAACCAAGTTAGACCCTTCCGGAAAGAAGGGGATATTTGTTGGATATTGTGAAGTATCCAAAGCAATCAAAATTTACATTCCTGGATTCCATCACATGGAAATCAGTCGAGATGTGACATTCGATGAAGAGGCAGCCCTCAAGAGATCCAGGAAGTGCCAACATGAAGAAGTGTATGAAGAAGAGACACCTCCCAAAAATGAAGAAACTACATGTCTCCCTGAAGATGAAGCTTCTGAAGAACATGACATGGCAGAACCACAAGAACCTCCTATGATGGAGATATCAAGAAAGAGAAAGCTTGCTTGGACAACATAAATTATACAAGAGGTAGAAAGATATGGAGCTCCTGAAGGCTCCACAAGGGAAAGAAAGAAACCTAATACTTTTCCAACTATGTATCCTTGATGTGTGATCTTGTAGATCAAGAACCTACAAACTACGAAGAAGCGATACAGAAGAAAGAATGGGTAGAAGTAATGACTGAAGAATACCTGTCAATAATGAAGAATGATGTATGGGATATAGTTCCCAAACTAGAAGGAAAGAGTGTAGTATCCTCCAAATGGATCTACAAGATAAAACATGTAGCTGACGGAAGTATCGAGAAGTATAAAGCAAGATTTGTGGCCAGAGGTTTCTCTCAGAAAGAAGGAATTGATTATGAAGAAACTTTTGCACCTGTAGCACGGTATACTTCAATTAGAGCTATCACGGCACTCGCATCCATGATGAAGTGGTAGTTTCTTCCATGATGAAGTAAAGACAAGCCTTCCTTAATGGTATGATTGAGGAAGAGTTTTACATCGAATAGTCACAAGGATTTGAAGTTGAAGATAGATGGACTCATGTATGCAAGTTGAAGAAGGCCCTCTATGGCCTGAAGCAAGCTCCCAGAGCTTGGTATGGAAGAATAGATAGTTTCCTGACAAGAATGGGCTTTGCCAAGAGTAAATTCGATCCTAACCTTTACTACAAGGTTGTAGAAGATGAACCTGTCATACTATTACTATATGTGGATGATCTATTTCTGACAGGGAATGAGAAACAGATTGTAGAATGCAAGAAGAAGTCCATTGAAGAATTTAGACCTTGGTCTAATACTTTATTTCCTAGGTCTAGAAGTATGAAGGAATCTTTCTCAATCAGGGAAAGTATGCAGTGCAAGTTTTGAAAAGATTTGATATGTTTGAATGAAAAGACATGGCCACACCCATGGATTCCAACCTGAAGTTATTAGCTGATGACTCATCAGAGTTAGTGGATGTGACTCAATACAGATAGATTATTGGGTAATTGATGTACTTAACAAATACTAGACCAGACATTTGTTTTGCTGTGAACACCTTGAGTCAATATCTAGTTCAACCTAGATGGGTTCACTTGATAGCCGCAAAACATGTGATGAGATATCTAAAAGGGACTATAGACTTTGGTCTATACTATGATGGAAACCATGACTACAGATTGTATGACTATACAGATGCAGATTGGGCTAGAAGTATCTCAGACAGGAAAAGCACATCAGGTAGATGCTTTTGTTTGGGGTCTGCTATGAGTTCATGGTTTAGCAGGAAACAATCCAGTGTTTCTCTTAGCACAGCTGAAGCAGAATACATAGTATATTGCTCTGCTAAGTTGTGAATCCATATGGCTTCAGAAGCTAATATTAGGTCTCTTTGACCTGAAGATGGATACTACAATGATTCTATGTGATAACCAGAGTTGTGATGATAGAGAACCCTGTGTTCCGTCGTAACACATAGAAATCTGGTATTTCTACATACGAGATAAGTTGCAGATGATGATGTTTTAGTATTTACATACTGTAGATGCATATGATGGTGATTCTGTATTTCTATAATGAATATAGAGGTGATGATGCTTTCGGTATTTCTATACTGAAGATATAGATGATGATGCTTTCAGTATTCACATACTGGAGATACAGATGGTGATAGTTTAGTATTCACATACTGGAGATACAGATGGTGATAGTTTAGTATTCACATACTGAAGATGTAGATGATGATGGTTTAGATGATGATGTGCTGAAGAAGCCTATGTCTCGGGTAAAGTTCGAACACTTTCTAGACAAGCTTGGTGTTGTTCGGAAAGAACTTCCTCAAAAGGGGGAGTAGTGGTGTTGCAGTGGGATTGTATCATCCCTGGGATCTTGCCCTAAAAGTGATCTGGTGACCTCGGTCCCCCAGAATGAAGAGGGATTGTATCATCCCGGGACATATGTCCATAATAGATCCGGTGACTTTGGTCCTCGAGAATGTGGCAGGATTGTATCATCCTTGAACCTCGGTTCAGAATGGATCCTGTGACTTTGGTCCTCGAGAATGTGGTAGGATTGTATCATCTGTGAACTTCAGTTCATAATGGATCCGGTGACTTTGGTCCTCGAGAATGTGGTAGGATTGCATCATCCTTGGACATAGTCCTAAAGTGATAGGGACTGATTCTCCCGTAATCAATCCGGTGACTTCAGTTGTTGAGAATGTGGTAGGATTGCATCATCCTTGGACTTAGTCCTAAAGTGACAGGGACTGATTCTCCCATAATCAATCCGGTGACTTCGGTTGTCGAGAATGTGGTAGGATTGCATCATCCTTGGACTTACTCCTAAAGTGATAGGGACTGATTCTCCCATAATCAATCCGGTGACTTCGGTTGTCGAGAATGTGACTGATTCTCTCGTAATCAATACGGTGACTTCAGTTGTCGAGAATGTGGTAGGATTGCATCATCCTTGGACTTAATCCTAAAGTGATAGGGATTGATTCTCCTATAATCAATTCGGTGACTTCGGTTATCGAGAATGTGGTGGGATTGCATCATCCTTGGACTTAGTCCTAAAGTGATAGGGATTGATAATCCCGTAATCAATCCAGTGACTTCGATTGTCAAGAATGTGGTGGGATTGCATCATCCCTGGACTTTAAGTCCAAAAGTGATCCAAAGACTTTTTTGTCATTGAGCTATGGATTGCAGGTTGTTGATGATGATGATGATGTTACTGATCGAAATATCAGATTGTGATGATGATGCTGTACTGATCAAAAGATCAAAGTGTGATGATGATGATGTACTGCTCAAAATTTCGAAGTATGATGATGATGTTGCTGATGTTGTTGATCGAAAGATCAGAATATGATGATGATGATGATGTTGATCGAAAGATCAGAATATGATGAAGATGTTATTGCTGATCGAAAGGTCAAAGTGCTGAAGATGTTGTTGCTGATCGAAAGGTCAAAGTGTTGAAGATGTTGTTGCTGATTGAAAGGTCAAAGTGATGTGGATGATGTTATTAATCAAAGCAGTCAAAGTGTTGTTGTTGTTGAAGACTGAAGATTGAAGATGAAGACTACATGATGTTGAAGAGCTTCCAATGATTTATAGATGTGTTACCCTGATGATGTTGATGATGTCCTCTATCTCTCTCCTACTATTGTTGTTGTTGATGTTGTTGTAGAATACCCTTCTCGTTAAGGGGGAGTGTTGAAATATTGTAACTTTGAAGAATATTCTATATGTACTTTTTGTGGTCCCCGATGGTCCTACCGGGAGAACCAATTGTATTTCTTTATACTCCGATGCTTCTAATCGAAAGAACTAATAAGAGTCATGAGGTAGTCCCCTCAAATTGTAAAGGTGGGTCATTAGAACCCTAGTTGTGGTTACTTGAGCCTACATGTATAACTCGAGCCTACATGATTAACTCAAGCCTACATGTCGGAATTAATTATTAAAGTGAACGGATGAATATAAATAGAGGTGTGGCGCTCCTCATTTGGAACACGCACACTCACTTGTGTAGTGCATTAGTGAAGGAGAGAGAAGTAGTTGGAGAAGGAGGAGGATCAGTCTTTTGGTTTTACCTTTTATCTTTTGGGGCATCTATATTGAGGAAGCTTTTGCTGGGTTTTTCCCTTTAGGGTTTTCCCAGGATAAATATGTGTTGTTCTTGTGATACTGTTTCTTTCAGTGATCTTGTTTATATGCTTTTGTTATGAAATTGAAATGAAATACTGATGATCTAGCTTAGCATATGGAATTTTAACATAAAAAGGGAAAGTTACATGGGTTGTTTCACAGAGCAATCCATAGTTTCATTGGCATCAATATCTCAAAAACATGTAGACATGTTAACAAATACAAAGAAACCATTTAAAAACCATTTATTTCAAGAGTTTGATTTCCATTATTTTCTATTAGACATGCAGACATTTTGAGAACCAGTTTCTAGTATCGTCATAACGAATGCATTTCGAAATATCAGAAATAAACATACAGGCATCATAACCAAGTGATATTTACTTATTTTTTAATATTAAAATTTCATAACATAGTGCCAAGTGTCTATAGAAGATAAAGGTTATTATATCTCTAGCCATTTGTAAATACGTGTTTTTTTGTTTACAATCCCCATTTCATATCTCGATTATTTTTGTCTTGATCCTTAAAAATCCGATACAAAATCAGGCATGAATACAATTTTCTTGGTACATATTTGCATGCCAAAATCAGTTCATGTAGATGCTATAGCATTTGTTTTCTATTTCTGAACAACACAATATTTGGCTTGGTGTCAATAGCCTTTGGAAACTTTGAACCATGTTGTTTCTTGAACAGTTGTCATCAATGGCTCTGGAAAAGCAAAGCTAACCTACAATGTGACAATACATTATTTAAACATTTAGAAAAAGCAATGAGCTATCATGCTACAAATTGTTCTGAGAGATGGTGAAAATAATACATTTCCAAAATTGCAGTTGAACAAATTGTAGATAATAGATACAATAAACATCTATGAAATGGGATGATACGAAATCATCTAAATTTGTTATTGCAGGCAAAGCAAATATCAAATTGGAAAAAAACTTTTCACTCTTTAACTTCCATGTTTATTATTACCTTAAAGAGATTCTATCTCTTTTACTACAAAAGTGTTTGCAAAAAACTATTGTGCCCTCAACTTTCAAGCCTTAAGATAGATTGAGAAGGCTAACCATCTTAACTGCATTTGGGCTATCATATAGCCTGCCAAAATGAGCCTAATCTCCTAATGGCTCTATTCTCTAAGATTGTAAACACACTGACATTCCAATATTTGTAAACCATCAAGATTCCATAAAAGAAAATACACATCAAGGGATAATAGCATAATGTAAGAAAAGAAGTTATGCACTAAGAATCAATGTTCATGACATAAAATATCATCCATGTTAGGTCTCTATAAAACAAGAGAATTAATAAACAAGGTTGGCAACCAAAACCCTAAAATAGGGCCGCTAATCTTAAGAGGTCATTACAAATCCATACCAACTTCTTTTCCTTCCATTATTCATTGTAATCACGAGGACGTCATGGTAAATTAAAAATAACTCAATAAGGAACCATAGCATAATATAAGAAAATAAGTCTAGGGCAATAAGACAAGATCCATTATATAAATAATATCATTGTAAGACTTCAAAATCCCTATGACTTATAAGCATGGATGGAAACCAATCACCCAGAACAGTTAGTCAATGTACCTAAGAGTTGCTAGTAAGTTCATAAAGTGCTAGATTCTTTGCTTCCTTTATTGTAATCGTGAGTATATTGTAATAATGATGAAAATGTGAAGGAGGCCTCGAACTGAAAAAAATGCTTTAGCACTAGGAAAATACATGCTCATCATCACCTTACAAGTATTCTATCCATTTTGATAGGTTGTTCAATCTAGTACCCTCAACTTACAAGCATTAGATAGGCTAACAACACAACCACGTTGACTATCACAGGGTTATATCTAGACTAGACAAATCAGCCCAATGTCCTAATGGCTATATGTTTTAGTGTGTTACTTCGACTGCGTAGACAAGAAAACTTATATACTTTGTTTAGGAGCCATCCAATAGTGTAGTGAACTTCCCTTCAATTGTCGGAATCCATTAATATAGGAGTTCCTGTCAATTTAGAACCTTGATGGAATTTTTGATGATCTAGGTCAATTTAGAATTGGCAAAACCTCTATGACCATTTTTTTCAATATGCATGAACATTGGATCATGGAAGAAATTTGCTCCTATGTCAAACTTTGTGTCAGATTTTTATCAGATTTGTGGCGAGAAAGAGGGTTAGTTTGCTACAATATTAGCCTACCCCCTCAGTTTATACTAACATTCCTAATGCCTCCAAATACTTTAATATTGTACCAAACCAACCCTCTTTCTCGCCACAAATCTTATAAAAATCTAACCCTCTTTCCTAATGCCTACAATACAATATTTGGTAACAAGAGTGTTTTCAACCCCAACAAGCATCAAATCCCAGGTATGCACATTTTTCACCCATCTTGAGCTATTTCACTTGTGAAAATGAAGCCAACTTCAATTCCTAGGTAAATTAGGTGGAGGAAATTCTTCATGGTAACGATGCCCTAGAAAAAGGCCATTTTGTAGGGTTACATGAGTCAAATACATTTCATTGTCATTTTCCTATTAGGTGGAAAGCCATGCTTGTCACAAAGTTAATCCATGGAGAGCCATGTTTGTTGCTAAGTTAATAAGAAACATTTCCAAAAATCCATGTCAAATAGGATTTGAGCATGTTTTGTATTGTAATAGGTGAATGTATTAGACTTGAAACAATATTGTGCAAAAGATAAATGGTTGTAAAAAAAGCTTGAACAAAATCTCAATCATTCCCAGCTTACTAGCGGATTCTCGAAACTGGTGGCATATTTGCTAACATGTGTTAGCATCGAATTCCAAAATTGTTTATGAGCATGTCTTCACGCAATTGAGAAAGGGCGTGAATATCCACATAAATTCCTCAGTCACCTGGCTTCAGACAAATTGCATTAGCATATCATGGCTTCATTCTTCACGCAAATGAAAAGCGTGAGTCTTTATCCTTGTATCATTGTTCTTCAACAAACATGCAGCAACAAGGCATCTTCAATCTCTACTAGTCGAAACAATTTTCTCTCACATAGTGAGTGGTCACATCCACTAGCTTAGAAAATACAGCAGCAATTAGCAAGACAGAGAATCACGTCCACTTCAGAAGGATGAATTATTTCTTCAACTCATTAAATACATAGCAGTCACAGTGATCATATCTCATACAAAAAACGGATCATACAACAGCCGCATCATTAGTGATTCATATATTTGCAGAAGTTACTCTGAAGCTCCACTCACAAAACTAGGGCAAACTTAGGTTTTCCAACGGTCACATTCATCCACATTAAAAATATGTAAGTTTTACCTTCACACAGTTTGGGAATGGAATGAATCTTCACAGTTTACAATCTCTCTTGCCCAACGATTTTCTGAGTGGTATTCAACGAGTTTGTAGGAGCAGAATGGATCTAAACTCATCATGGGTCCAATCTTCAACCGATTCTCAGATAGCTACACTCGCTGGTCATAACATTAACACTTAATCTTAGCAGCTCTCAAAAATAAACTTTCATTTGAAATCGTATCTCACATAACACTGCTTCACATACAGCTTGTGGATTCTTCTTGTTTTCAAACAGAAAAGACACGACTTCTTTAATGAACAATCTATAGAGGGGAAGTGTGGTGCATGACTCTCTTACTCATGCATGGGAAATGTCTCTACAAGTGAAGGAGTGGGAACATTATGGGACTATGGGAAATGTCTCTACAAGTAAAGGAGTGGGAACATTATGGAACTATGGGAAATGCACACAGTAACAGAGTGGAATCACACAATGTCGGGAAAAAAAGAAACGCAGATGAAATAGGATTTAGAGTTAGGCAGGTTTGAGGACCAATTCAAACGCTTTTTTAAAGAGCAGCCAAAATCATGCAGATATTTGAGGAAATAATTAATAACATATCATCCAACTTATTATTGCATACCTAAATATTCCTGAATGCAGGTATGGTACTATAATGCATATAATGAATGCCTGCAGGCTGAGAGAGAAACACTCGGATGCAAACTGACGAGGAACAAGTAGGTCGGTAGTAGAAGTAGAATAATTATGAGTGTGCAGGAGAAATGAAATATGATGCTTGAAACAAACATTCAATTCTAAGCCTAGGGAAGACACACTAATGATTCAGGAGTCTCGCAATGGACTCGCAGGCATACATGCCAGGACTAGAATGTAACTACAAGATTTATGGTAGGTGGTTTGTGTTAGGATTAATATTCCTCCCTTTGACCACTTTTGACCACATAGCCCATTTTACCTAGCTTGGGAGGTCTCCATCACTTCACTAGTGCATGGGGGGCACACATGTTATCACTAACCTTGTAGTTGCATGTGTGAGGTGGATCCAGGATGGATGGTAGAGGGGAAAGCAACTAAGGAGGTGGAACCAAGACTGCCTAGACTCCCAAATGGATAGTTGTCACGTCAATCAAGGCAGTCTTCGCTTTATGTTGTTTGAGTCCAAGACAACAATGGGGGAGACTCAGATCTGCTCTCGATAGGAGAGATCAGACCTAGACACCAGATTAGATCAAAATAAACTTTGAGGTACGTAAGGTGTAAGGTGTTCAGAGACTCTAGATCTACAGTAGCATTCAGTAGATGGATCGGGACTTCAGCAGTATATTGGCTGATCCAAAAGAGTAATAGGATGACCTCTAGGGGAAATGGTTAGATCTAGGGTTTTGGTACTAGCAACTAAAGATGATCTCTGCCTTGGGAAGCGTAATCGAGGTAGGATGGGCAGGAAAATAGTCGGGACTATCTAGTACCTGGCTGACAAACTCAATGAAGAAGGTGAATATGTGTGATTGTCTGAGTCATCAAGGAACAACCAATTTCAAGGGGAAGAGGTCAATTCAGGGCTAACGCTAAGGATGGGAGATCAGTCCCTTTAGTGCATTGGGAAATGGATTCAGTACACACCCAGCGAAGACTGCCTTGATTGATGTGACAACCATCCATTTGGGAGTCTAGGCAGTCTTGGTTCCACCTCCTTAGTTGCTTTTCCCTCTACCATCCATCCTGGATCCACCTCACACATGCAACTACAAGGTTGGTGATAACATTCTTGGTGCCGTTGCCGGGGAGGTAGAGGCCTACCCTGGTTCGACATTTATCCTCAAGCTATACTCCTGTTCTCTTTGCCAACATTTTGGCGTCGTTGCTGAGGAGGTAGAGACCTACCCTGGTCCAACATTTTTCCTCAAGCTATACTCTCGTTCTCTTTGCCAACATTTTGGCGCCGTTGCCGTGGAGGTAGAGGCCTACCTTGGTTCAACATACCTCACCTTTCCCTACGACATATCTTTTATTGGTGAATTACTTGTGTGGTTCACCTAACGACTCCACTGAGGACCGTACCCAACGTATTAATCTTAAGTTCCTAGAACATCCCATTCTTCACAATGAACTGGAATTTATTTGTCCAATTTTTCAACGAAATCAAGGAAAATACAACCAAGCTTAAAAGGAAACTTCTATCTCGTCTGGACTTCTCTGAAATCTATGAGGCACATCATCCTATGCCAAAAAGATACATTAAAGGGTTTCCTCATTTCTTTGCAAATTCAACCAAATCAATTGAAAGCCACTTGGATGGTTGTTGGTGTTATATGGAATCCATGGGCGCGGAACATGAAGATGTCTATCTACGAGCCCTTTGTGAATCCTTAGGAGGTAACGTCGATTATTGGTTATACACGTTAGCACCAGGATCCATCACCGGATACAACATGTTTACCGATTTATTAAGAAAAGAATGGGGTGAAAGCATTGATGAATCCATACATCCAAATAATGATTGTGTTGTTGAAGATCAATCTGATAAAGATAATCAGGATAACCATGATGAGATAACTGACGATATTCCTCATCAAACTGATTCCTCCTCTCCCGATCCAATAGTGGACATGCCTTTGAATGACTCTTCGATGCAAGAGAGTGATGATGATCAAATCTCGATCTTTCAGGATTATGACCTTGATATTGATATAGAAGGGGAACTTACTAAAATCTTGTCATCATTAGCTCAGGAAGGAGAACAAAATGATCACTATCAAGAAACATCTTTAATTGAGCCTTCCATTGGTGAGGTCATTCAAGAGCTTTTGAAAGAGCAACTCCATAGTCATTGCATAATTGATGATAATTTGAGTCAGTATCCAACCTATCCGAATCTGGATTCAGACCTTAATCATATCACTGCAGAAGAAGAAAAGGTTGAAATTAATCAAACTTATGTTGAAGAACAATCTTGTGGTCATAGTGTGATTGAAGAGCATGCCTGTAAGAGGGATAGGTAAACTAAAACCGGACTTATTGATGTTTTTCCTTATCTAGAGTTTAAAGAAGAACAATCACATGATGATACGATTGTAAGTGAACTTGATCTTGAAAAACATTGCAATGAGGATCCTTGTCTTGATAGTATCAATAGAATTCTTCATCCAATCCTTAATCAGAATATGTTGGCTCAATGTGTGCATACTAACCTTGTTTCGAATCTTGAAATCACTCTTGGAATTAATTTAAAAGCTCTTTCTTGTCATCAAATTTTGAGATCAATTATTTCAAGTCTGGGAGAAAATTGTCAATCCACCCTCCCATCCCAACTCTTCAAGTCTTCTTGTATGGGTTTATCTTTTATTCAAGTTGTTACCTTCGAAATATTTAATCAGGAATTTAAGCATTATCACGAAATTGGGGAAAATGCACTTCATGTCTCTTCTCAGTCATCCTTAATGAATAATTTTTTTCAATTTGTAAATCTGTATTATGGATGGTTGGAGAAGGTGTATAAAGATCAATTTCATCTTTTCTCCATTTTTAGACAACAAATGGGCATGATCTCATTCACGGTTTCATTACATTACAACTTGTCCCCACTTGATTTCCCCATTTCTTCTGGAGTGAATAGAATTGAATGTCCTAGTGAGGTAGAGGAGAAAACAAAGAATTGTTTGGAATGGTTGAATCATGAGTCATATTGTCTCTTTCCATCAAGAGCATGCTTGCATACTTCTTATGATCCTGTCAGTATCTAGATGGATGAGTTTCTAGAAAGTCAATTTCATCCTTGGCATGATTTCATTCCAGATCTTTCTTTGAATTTCAAACAACAAGTTAGAGTGGTTTCAATTTTCATATACATTACTTTTAAACCATCTCTGGCTTGTTGGGTCATTAACTGCAAAGAAAGCTCAATGGATTTGTTCAGCAAATGGTTGCATTGGATTTATGATTTTACCTGACACTTGTCTAAATTAGTTAGAGTAGGGTAGGTAGGAGCTGAATAAGCCCTTGCTGGGTAGTAGTGTAGCCTGTCATTCTTGCACCTTTTGCATCTTTGTTTGAAGCTCACCTTTGAAGCTCTTAGTGTAGTATTGATTTGTGCAAAATAAAAGAAAAATCAAACTTTTATCAAAAGTTATGGTTATAGATTAGATTTATTATCTGCTTTTCAGTTTCATGCATCTTTATTTTCAGTATTTTATATATTATCCACATATTGTTCTGATGAGTGGTCTGTGAGTTTGGTATAGCTCTGGACATGCTGCAGGTGGTCAGTGACATTTTGTTAGTAGTTGCAGAGCTGGATGGATTGATCGAGGATGCGAGAAGCAGAGTACGGGGACCAGAGATTCTTAGGTTCTCAAGCGCTCTTTTTAGCAGAGCACTTGTCCCAGTTGGAGCCAGATGTTATCACATATATAGTATCCAGGCTACCATATTCTATTTTTCAGACACAATACATTTTTCAACCAGATCTCTTACATATTAGTTGTTGAGATGAGCAGTTTTGAAGGATCATTATCATATTAGTGGACTATTGTACTCTCCCATGTCAGGACTGAGTCTCAGGACACTCAGATTTGAGGACCGATGTAGCCATTTAGTCATTACAGAGTAGTTAGTGATGCCCAGTTTTATATCAATACTTTCTCATTGGACAGATGGTGTTTTAGATTGATTATATTGCATGATTATGACTCAGCTTTTTATATTGTGTTGTGGTTATCATTGCTCTTATACTCATCTTTGTGACATGTATTAGCATGCAGTGTCATGATCTGGCGGTCATAATTGTATGGACTTGGATGTATTTTGTATTATGTATTGATGTCCCTACTTAGACTTGGAAGCTCCTGATCTATACTCATTGGTTTTACCCTCCTTAGCAAGAATAGAGGTAGTCATTTCCACCATTGTTTTGGCTTGCTAGTGTTGGTTTCATCATTCATTGTCTCCACCCATCCATTACCTTCCAGTTTTGTTTTTAACCCGACTTACTACTTGACTTATGGCATGGAGGACCTTTTTCCCGCTAGAACCTTTGTTGGACAAACCTCCCTGTTTATATTGTGTCTCGGCTCTGAGTTGGTGACAAAACTTGCCTTTGGTGAATTGGATTGTATGCCTAAATCATTCTAGTCGGTTGTCCCGATGTTTGGCATTGTGCAGAACTCCCCCTGGTCACTTGAGATGTTGTTGGCTAAAACTGAAAGCTCATGTACTACTTGTATTGGAAATGCGCCCATGGAAAATGAAAATGCTAAACTGTGTTTCTTAACATATGTAAAGAGGGCAAGAGCAATGAAATGCTTAAATACCCTTTGAAGGGTATAAGAAAAGGTCCAAAAAGCAATGGTTAAATATATGCTGACCTTATAAATTTGAATATGTCCCGGATGAAAGCTGCGATCAGCTATGCTTTTAAGCACTGGTGAAGTCCCAAAGGGTCATATAGGCCAAAAAAGGCCATGGAAATAAAATTGATGATCCTAATGAAACTGGATCAAACTTGATGTAGTCATGATGCCTAAGTTGAATAAGCACTCTCTAAACAACTCAACCATTTGTGAGGCACTGCCATTCCTTGTGTTGTTGTTTCTCCGACATTGGTTTTAGTGAGTTTTTCCTTTCCATATCCAAATTGTCATGATGTTAAGTAGGAAGTCATCCTTTGCCCTAGCTTGGTAAATTTCATCCTTCACCCTTCACTAGCAAACTGACTACAACTATGAAGTGAGTATAGTCCTGAAAGTCTAGTCTGAGTAATAATAAATAAAGCCTTATATATGTATTGGTTGATGTACCACCCGTGAGATGACTGCTACTTATTGTGATTGTTGCTTGAATGAGTTGTATAACATCTCTTAGCCTTATAACACTTGCAGCATATGGATGATAGTCTGAGTTATATTATTGGTATCTGATCATTAACATATGGTTATATTGTCTATTGGATATGGTTAATGAACAGGTAGAGACCTGAGAGGGGTATGAGTATACACCCTAGATGGATTTGGACTCTCTGAATCCAATGAGATAGTTTATTTTCAGTTCCAAGCACTTGCAGAAATGATCAGGCTCATTTTACCTTTCTGATGCAGTTTTGCTTCACATGATGATGTGTCTGAGCAGGGAGATGTTTTATTTGGATCTCCTAGGGCGTTGTATGGACATAGGGGGTGCAGCCACTTGTTTGTGCCATAGTACCCCCATCCTAGAGAGCATGGTGGGCTCAGTTTGACAACGCAGGCACCCGAGGAGGCTATTTTGGTAGGTTCATGTTTCTCGAGGTAGATTAAAAAATGATTAAATGGCTATTGAAGAAATTGATTCGAGATACTGAGGCAAGGAAATGACACGGGATGAGTCATGATGATGAGAGTGATGTCCTCCGCACCTTCTCCAGTAGTTACATCACCTAATTGGGCCCACACCTATTTTTTTGGGCATTTTATATTATTTTCTGGAGCTTTTGGGAGGCTCACGATTTCCTCAAGGAGGCACAAAGCCAAAGAATTAAAATGTTATATTATTTTATTGTGCCATGGGGCACCCATAGGGAGTTAGTTAACACTCCATGGACCCACCATGTGCTTCATTTATTTCTTGTTGAGTGGGGTACCCTCTTTATGGGTGATTTAGTCCACTTTGATACTTTATGGTTATATTGATCCATGTATTGTATGTTGAGCTCATCTCAACCATTGATTAGAATATTGTATCTTTTAATCCTAGCCACTCATTTTAAAAGTGGTTAGGATTCGGTTATGATTTTGGTTCTCTCATTTCTATTTAAAGGAGAGAGCTTCTCATTTGTAAGGGGTCTTTGGCTCTTGGATCTGAATAATAGAAAGATTTTTTCCGTGGATATTTTCTGGATCTGCTTTGCATCTGATGTTCTCAAATGGTGATTGGATAGTCTTCTGCTTCCTAGCATTGTGGAAATTCATGTGAGATCTATATTTTTTTTGCTATCATTGTCTTGTCTACAGGAGGGCGTTTTGGCTGGAGCGTTTTTGCAGGGGAGCCTCAACTCGTTTGGTTATCTTCGTCTTGGATCAGGGGTTTTTCATTAGTGTCATTGTGATCTATGATTACTTCTTTTTACTTTCCTATAGCATTTGGTTTCTTTATCTTGTCTTAGCAAATCTGATAGTGTTAACGTTTGCTCACGCAGGGTAGGGGGCGCATTAATGGCTTGGGGCTTACATCCGTCATAGAAATCACGTGGATCTTCTAGAATTGATCGGGATAGCAAGGATCATCGTTGTTAAGACTTATACAAGCATTTCTAGGTATGATCCAATAGGTAATTCTCTTCTCTTTAACAGCTCTAAATCCATTGTACTTGTTTTCCTTCCATTTTTCTGAAAAACCTTAAAATACTAAAAAACCCTTAAAAAATACTAAATCAGGGAACCGTCCGATCTTTGGCCAAACCACTGCTGGGTTTCATAGATCGGGCCTCCCCCTCACTAAATATACTGCAACGCTGGTCAAATTCCTGCTGGTTTGACCTAGATCTAAATTTTAGTCTGAAAACTGCATAGCGCCCCCATTGAAAATTTGAGCTGCTAGGGTTTTGACTTTTTATGATTTCTAACTTCATAGACTAATAGATTGGGTCTCACACAGTCCAAATCACCCTCAACGTTGTCCAGATTCATGACAGTGTGACCTAGATCTGAATTTTAGACTGAAAACAACCCTAGCGCCATCACTAAAAAACTGGACCTTTCCGGAGTTTACTGTTTCCGAAATCTGACAGGCTAGGTTGATAGATCAGGTCCTGAGCACTCCAGAACACCCCTAACGCTGAGTTAGATCTAGTCTGCTTGCCCTATATCTGAAGAAATCAGCTTTTCACCCTCTCAGCCTCAATCATCAACTTTGACTTTTTTAGGATCTGACTTTTTCCAAATTTCTCTGAACCAAGTGTGTAGATCAGCCCCTCCTAGTTCCATTTCACCTTCAACGTTGAGCTAGTTGTCTGCTGGTGGCCTCAGATCTACATATCTGTCTCATCCAACCCTAGCGCTAGCCTTCCTTGACTGAATTCCTGCCTTAACTGAGCCATCCGGACCAAAACACTTATCTGGGTCCACAGTTCAGGGTCTACCCTAGGTGGGTTCACCTCAACACTAGGTGTATACTAACTCCATTTCCCAATGCAAGAAAGGCACTGATCTCCCATTTTTGGCGCTAGGCCTGAATTGACCTCTTCCCCTTGAAATTGGTTGTTCCTTGATGACTCAAACAATCACACCTGTTCACCTTTTTCACCGAGTCTATCTCCTTGGTACTAGACAGTCCCAACTATGTCCTTACTCACCCTGTCTCAGTTACATTTCCCAAGACAGTGGTCATCTTCATCAGTTGCTAGTACCTAAACCCTAGAGCTAGGGTTTCCATTTACCTTACACCTTACGTACCTCAAAGCCACATTTGATCTGTTTTGGTGTCTAGGTCTTATCTCTCCTGCCGGGAGTAGATCCAGCTCTCCCCCATTGTTGTCTTGGACTTAGATAACATAAAGTGAAGACTGCCTTGATTGACATGACAACCATCCATTTGGGAGTCTAGGCAGTCTTGGTTCCACCTCCCTAGTTGTTTTCCCTTCTACCATCCATCCTGGATCCATCATACATAGGCAACTACAAGGTTGGTGATAACAACACCTAAGGGGCATCTAACACTTAGTGTACCTGAGTGCATGAGTTTAGGAGTCCCTGAGACCAATCCCTATAATTTAGGAACCCACTCTAAGTGCCACCAGTAGTCTCGGGCAGTTGACTATAGTAGGTATTCAGTTATGCTATAGTTACCATCAATTAGATCACAATCAGTTATCTTAGCGCAAGTTTGCATGATTTAAGGGAGTGTGGGTGTCTTTTCTCACCTACCCTCAACAGATTGTAGACTAAGTTAGTTATCCGAAGTTGCATTAGTAAGCTCCAGTGGTGATTTTCCCACACTAAGCTAGCTCCAGAGCCAGTCTGAGTTGGTAGATTTGAATCCTATCTTAGGCGTTCCAATTCTCCTATATGTACAACCATTGTATTACATATTATTTATTGATTCATGAATATAATAATATTATTCCAATTTTGTCTCCATGTGTGTGCAATTTTGTCTTGGTTAATTGAAGAGTCTATGCTAAATTCTTCTCTCTCTTCTTTAGCATTCTCTTCTCATTTGAATTCTTGCAGGATGATGATCCTATGTTTCATAGAATTTAACATGGTATCAGAGCGGGTATCCATGCATGCCACAAACCTCGGAAACTTCCATTGATGCATGAGAAGCCATTGATTTTCCACATAATTACTGGAATAACTAAATTGCTCCCTCTAGATTCTGTCCAGAGAAGTCTACCCAGGTGTCATGTACTCAGAGAACACAAGTCGAAGTGAAGAGTGTTTGAGCTAAATTGATTCAATTCAAAGTTTATTTTGCAGGTAGAATTTCAACAATAAAATTTGAAAATCACAGCCAACTTTGAAGAGGTACCATGACCTCCAAAGATCGTCTTAGATGGCCTACCATGGCTTTTTTGAAAGGTATTTCCTTGATCTGAAATGGGTTTTTCGCAGATTTTCAATTTGAGTCTCTAGTTTGAGAGATATGCTCAGTTGAATATTGGAGGTTTGCAACAACTTGCGTCCATCAGTACCCTCTATTTTGGCTTGATATCTCACTCCACATGATGAGATGGGTAAAGTTCCTTATATTATTTGAAATATCTATTTTATATCTCAAATGGTTCTTTGACGAAATTTCATTCGGTTGACTGTAGAAGAAGTTGTGATTGACTCTGGAAACATGACATCAATCACGTTTTTTGAGTTTTTATTTAAACTTACATACATGATTTGATTTACATGTACAGCTTCTTGGATTCAAAGTTTTTCCTAAATTTGAAAGAATAAAATCGCAGAAACCTCTATTGTACAACTTCAAAATGGATTTGAGATCAATTCCCTTTCTATCACTATTCAATTATGCTGAGTCGTTGCATATCTTGAGAGACATCATCTCCTTGATGTATCTTTTGGAGTTGGTAAAGAATCTTATGAACATGAAAATGATTGGCTATATGATGGTGAAAGAGCATATGCAATAATGTGTATGGTAATGACTCCTAATATGCGTTATCTCATGGAATATGCTGAGTATCCATTCGAGCCATAGAGAAATCTAAATAGATATTTTGGTGTGCAGAAAAAGTAGATGATAGTTGGAGTGAATCCAACGCCTACTCAAGTTTTCTTCCTTCAAATGTCTCGGCCTTAATTGTATCTGATGAATTTGTTCAAGATGAAGAAGAAGCAGAATCTTCAAATCAATCAATTCGAAATGTTGAAAGTATCCTTGTAGTGACTCCTTCTCCTGTTGCTCTAGAATTTTATGAGATCTTTGATATCTCATATTCTCATACAGCTTATCCAGAAGAAAACATTTGAACCTCCATTGTTGAATAAAAACTCTCCTTCCATCCTACTCATTCATTCTCCAGTGATTCTTCTATTCTAAATTTTGTGCAAAGTTCGACAGTGAAAGCTCAAGGAGTTGAAGAGAAATTTGATTCCTCTCTCTCCAATTATGTTGCTAGTGTGCAGAAAAGTGATACTTTGGATGTTTTGGAAGAAATATCATATTTTAGGAGTGATATATTCATCGTCATTGATCTAGTGCTTCCAACAAATTCCAACATAATTGCTTGCACCAATACTCAGAATTTTGTTGAAGAAGGAGAACATAGTACATCTGTCATCTCAGTGGCGCACTTAGAAACTTCGTTCCTCATTATTGGATCTGATATTACCTTAATTGGTTCGAATTTCAAGTTTCAAGAGCCTCCAGTCATGCTTGTAGGTGTTCTCATCAATTTGGATGTGAAAAATCAGGCACCTCAAGTTTCCTTCAAAAAATTTGTTGCTAGGGATTCTATATCAGCTTCTTCTCATGAGTTTTATGATGTGCTAGATAGTGATTCATTGGATATTATGGAAGCTATATCAGATTATGGAGCTCAATCATTCGCTCTCCATGGTCTCAGGCCTCCTCCTCCTTTCTACATGATCACATGCACACTTCCTTACAGTGATATTGAATTTGGAGACATCATGCATTCGCCTGGACACTTTTTCCTCACATCTAGAGATGATTTTACCTCACATGGTTCAATTTTCAAGGATACAACATCTCAATTGCTTGGGTTTACCTCACATGGTTCAAATTATAAAGCACCTTTGCTCTATCATCGGTATACCTTAGTTGAGGAGATTCATGTTCTTCCAATGAGGAAAATTCCTCCAGACATAATCCATCTTCCAGCTGTCTATGTTCCTGATCAAGTTGATCATATTCCTCTTCTTCCAAATAAGAAGATTCCTCTATACATAATCATTTAGTTTGTTGGGAATTTTTTTTCCTTTCATTTCCATTTTTTAGGAAGGATTTTCCCCATGCGGTTTTGCCTTTTTCCTCAGTTTACATGGATGAATAAATGTAAAGGGTGACTATTGGACTTAGTTTCCAGGGCCTAGGATTATCCAAAGTTAGGATTAAAGGGGGGTTATAGGATTAATAATCCTCTCTTTTACCATTTTTTACCACATATCCCATTTTACCTAGATTAGAAGGTCTTCATCACTTCACTAGTGCACGGGGGACACACCTAGGGGCCATCTAACACTTACTGCACCTGGTTGCATGAGTTTAGGAGTTCCAGGGACCAATCCCTATAATTTAGGAACATACTCTGAGTGCCACCAGCAGTCTCCAACAATTTACTCTAGTAGGTATTCAGTTGTGTTTGGTTATGCTCCAGTTACCATTAGTTAGATCACAATCAGTTATCCTAGCGCCACTTTGCATGATTGAAGGGAGTGTGGGTGCCTTTGTTAACCTACCCTCATCAATTAAATGATTGTAGACTAAGCTAGTTATCTAGATTTGAATTAGTGAGATCTAGTTGTTGTTTTCCCACACTGAGTTAGCTCCAAAGTCAGTCTGAGTTAGTAGATTCGAATCCTATCTTAGGCATTCAAATTATCCTATATGTACGACCAATGTATTCCATATTATTTACCAATTCATGAATATAATCATATTATTCCAATTTTGTCTCCATGTGTGTGCAATTTTGTCTTGATTAATTGAACAGTCTATGCTAAATTCCTCTCTCTCTTATGTGGCATTCTCTTCTCATTTGAATTCATGCAGGATGATGATCCTATGCTTCATAGAATTTAACATGTTGGATATGATAGCTCCCGATTAAATTCATTCATTGGAAAATTCCTTTATTTATACAATGCATATGGTGGTTGTGATTCCACTTCCAACCAACCTCTTCATATTCCTAGGAGACTATTCACATTCAAAAATTATATTTACAATATTTACATATGGAACCATAATTTGAGGATTAGGTATCCAACAAAATGGAAAGAAGGTTATTGATTCATATTATTCCAAACTTGGTTATGAGGTTTTGTTATCCCCTAAAGGAAGAGAAAAATAGTGGTGGTCAAAGATATGGAAGGTGAAACCTCCTAAAAAGTTTGAAGTTTTTATGTGGCTTGCACCCATGAATCAACTCCCTACTCGAGACTTACTCTAGAAGAACAATAAGAATGGATCCGTTATATGCTATTTATGCAAGAATGAGGATAAAAGTGTCTCACATTTGTTTATTTTATGCCCTTTCACATCACATGTTTGGAAATATGTTATCTAGTGGCTTGGTGTTAATATTGTGTGGCAAAGTGGATTAGTAGAGGAGGGTCTAAAATAATGGTTCCAAAATACGACATTAAAAAAATAAAGATTTGTCCCTTTAATTACTTTAGGGGCATCTAATTGGCATGCAATTCCAGTACATTTGAGGATAGGGTCTTGAAAACATTCTAGGTATCTACAAAAAGTTGTCATTATGGAATTTTTTCTAGCAAAAGAGAAAAGCTCAAAGGTTAGAAACAAAGGGGATTTGGTGGTGGCCAATAAGACTTCTTATTGGTTCTTTTTTTACGAATCCTACCAAGGTCCCGAAGCCGCAAACGGGTTGGTGGTGTTTGTACCTTCAGGATCAACATTATATACATTTCATTTCAAATGTTGGTCGAGGTTCAAACAACAGAGTTGATCTACTGTAAATTCAAGCACCTTTAAAGTGGATTTGTCCAAGAATATTACACAATTGCAGGTACATGGATACTTGTTGATGTTAATTAAGGGGATAGACAAGAATAGTCCATTCACATCATTTATATCTAAGCCTTAGTTGTTTAAATCAATATAGTCATACAATGATTTTTTTTTACAGGAACAGATAGGATTTTTAAATCTAAAAGGGAGGGAGAACCCTCTACACAATTACATCAAAATATCACAACCAATATAGAGACCACTAGCATGGTATTAAAATAGAGTTGTATTTTATCTGTCTTTAAAACAAAAACTTGAAAATACTTGTAGCTAAAGATTCTAACAAACTGGCCTAATAACCTCCTACAATTATAGCACATAAACACTAATAAAAAGTTCCATGGAACTTGTTCTTCAATTTTGAGCAAGGGTTGACGAGAGGTGGATTATTCCCCCATTTCCTTTTCTTTTGGCTTCAGTTTGAGCGACATCATAGTATCCTCCAGTTATCATATCTAGTTCTCCAACTCAGTAGAATGGGTTTGTTGCTATTAATAATTCGCCCGAAGAATGGCCAACTGACACGGCACATACCCATGCTCAGAAGTTCATATTTGGTCTTCCTCATCTAGCCAATTTTCCAATCAAAAGTCTCGGCTCCTTGCATATTGACGTAGAAGCCTCACTTTCCTTCGAATCCAATGATGACTCGCTGGAAACTTTTTCACTCTTTTCCCGACACAACACTCATCTTCGTCAACCCAACTGTCACTATCCATGCCTGCGATTAAGAAGGAAATGATAAAAAAAAATGGGCACTCCCCTTCAACTCTGGCACCGCCTTGATAATGCCTCTCTGAAGAATATTGGGATCCTTTACTACTACTATGTTTCTCATGACTTCACAAATTTAATCTCATTGAGCTCACCTCTCAATAATTTCCCTAGGTGTATCGTCCCTGAATATGGGAATCCACCTCATAATTACTAAAACTAACTTATTATGTTGCATAGGTCTATCACCCTTGGAAAATGATATCTAATGCACCAACATGATAACATCCAGAGAATTCTTCTTGTGGAAATGGTGAAAAGCCATTAATCCATCCTCCAGGTCGTCCTTTGGATGTAATACAGATCCCATCGACATCTCCCCGGCAAGAGAGGGATTGTACATGCAATCCAGAAAAAATAATAATGTGACTACATGACGCATCCTCTACATTGAAACCATCTATCTAAATAGAATATTATCAAGAGGGGGAGGCATGTGGCTCCTAAATTGGCCACCTTTCCTCATGAGATCGGGCTAATTTTTATTGTGGTTCGACATATTGTTGTTCGATATTATTCAAATCTCCTTGCTTATAGAAAACCTTACGTTATTATTGCTAAGGTATTGCTTCATGGTTCCTTCTGTCGTTTAAGAATTAAATAGATCCTTCAATTCTATCAGAGGCTAAATTTTCCAACTTGTCTACCTCAATATTGTTACTTCTGAGAACATGAAAGAATTGCACTTTTTCATCGATTCTAGATTCTTCCATACTCTTTCTTGGATTCTTATTAAATTGATGTTTTTGAGCGGATTTTTGGAGATCATAGCATTAATTATGATTCTTGAATCACATATAATAATGACTTCCTTAATTCCAATATTGTTAAGAAGGATTGTCCCCTAAAGCAAAGAAAGTAGTTCATTTGTATTATTTGTTTCTTGTCTAAGACTCTACGTGAAGGTTTCCTTCATATTTCCTTTGGTGTTAATGAGGAACCTCCCCACTGCACCTATCTCCCTAGGGATTCATGTTGTTTATACGTCAAAGAAAAGCATATGATAATTTTAATGTTCTTTCCACTTCTTGAAATCTCCCTCAGCTATTCTTAGTTCCCGAGACTGTTTGGGTAGGAAGGAGGAGACCGGAACACTTATATTCCCAAGGAGGAGAGGGTATATCATGTTTTGTTCTTTAGGGAGGAGGTCTAATATTTTAAAAGGATCCCCATAATTTTCATTTGTAAATTTGACTAGCATGGATATATATCTAAGTAACAAGAGGAGGGGAGGAATCGATTCATTGAATGATTAACCAATTTCTTTCCAACCAGATCTTCCAGCAAATGAATTTAGGGAGGGCCAACCAATGCCACTTTAGAAAAGGATTACTAACTATAGATAAAGAGAGTGCACGCTCCCAAGAAGAAAACATGGATCCTAAAGAGAGAGGCAGGGGGAAATGAGGAAAAATAGGACTAAGAGCTTCCTCCCAAATCTTTTTGACAAAAAGGCATTGCCTCAGCAGATCATTAGCAGATTCCTCTATTTCCTACAATAACACACATCGAGTTGCTCCAATGAAGCCGCAACTTGGATTTTGGGGGAGAATATTGAAGGGATTGCAAATTTTTGCACCCTTGTTTAACTGAGTATAGTCCATTTTGATTTCCCCATCCATTTTTTTTGTTTTTACCAATGGGACCTTTCCCTTTGAGCCTTTGAAACATGAGTTGGAGTGCAATCAAGTAGAGACAGATGAATCCATCCACACCAGCATTGATTAGACCTCTACCATTTACAGATATCTCCTAACTTCACAAAGCATATGCTTATCATCTAGTCCTTGAGTCCATGAAGTTTTAGAATAGACTTCAGTGGAGGTTCATTGAGGACGTTGTCCAACCAGAGGTGAATTCAATTTCCAGTTCTAGGATTCCAATGCAAATTTGTGTGAAAAAAGTTCCACACTTTGACACAAATCTTCCAACTAGTGGAACCATTCTAAGTTTGAGGGAGGGAGTCTAGACACATGATCCTGAGTCCTTTCGAGTACTTCCATTGTAAACATTTTGTTGCCCAATTTCTCTTAGGAGAAATGATTTTCCATAGAATCTTATCACCTAGGGCTAATTTATTAAGTTGAGTGTCTTTGATAGGCAAGACCCCATGCTTAATGGGAGATTTGACAACATTGCCATTTATGAGGGAGATTTTGTTTATGTTTTGATTTCCTCATTTCCAGAGAAAATATCTAATCAATTTATTAATTTGATAAAGAATGGAGATGGGGGATAAAAGGATTAATCAAAGGAAATGGGGCATAGAGGATAGGACTAATTTTAAAAGTGTCATTATGCCCACAATATTAAGCTCCTTTTCTCCCCAGTTATGGATTGATCTCTTTGAGATTTTATCCAAGATTTATTTCTAGTTGACCTTAGATAGTCTTCCTTTATCTATTGGTATGCCCATATATTTAAAGGTGTCCAAACTTCATGTTCTTGAAATCCGACTTCATGTTGGATGTTGCATAGGAGAATTGATGAAATATTCCAACCATAAATCCTTCCTGTGATTAATTCTACTGTCAAAGGCTTGAAGAAATGTTTGAAGAATGATGTTGAATCTATTGGGAATTGGGAATGATTGTTTTCCTTCACATTTCTAACTATATTGGACCCCTTAATTTGGCCATCCAATTTAGCCTTGTCCAATGCTATGCTCAAAGAATCAACCATAATAATGTATAGGAGTAGAGAAAATGAACATCCTTGCCTAAGACATCAAGAGGATTTGAAGAATCTCACAGCCCTTCCATTTACCAAAGAACCAATCCAAGGCTGGTCTATGCAAGATTTTATCGATGAAATGAATTTTTCATTGAAACCAAAATTATGTAGCACCTTATAGAGGAATTGGCGGTTAACTCTATCAAAGGCATTCACAATGTCCACATTAATTATCATTCATTTGTCATTCCTTTTCCTGCTTGAATGAATTACTTTCTGAACTAGAATTATATTATCCATAATATTTATCTTATGAATAAATCCCCATTGATTTCATAGATTATAGAAGGAAGCAAACTTTTAAGACAAAGGGAGATGATTTTAGAGAATATCTTGTATAAAACATTCCATAGATAAATGGTATAGAATATATTGAAAGAGGAAGGGTTGGATTCATTGGGGATTAGAGCCAGGAAGGAGGAGTTAATTGCACCTCCCATACTTGACTTCCTATGGGTGTATTCCATCATTCGAATTAGAATTTTTGTAATGATATTCCAACTAATTTTCTAAAAATGGACTAAAAACCCTATCAAGATAGGGATCTTATCATACTCAATCTCCCAGATGGAAGATCTGATTTCTTCTTCTCAAATTGCCTTAGTTAGATAATAATGACTTCTTCTAGAACCAACTAGGGTATAGCTTGTATTACTACATTTTTGGCCTCTTCATTGCCCTCCCCTTCATTAGAGTAAATCTCTCTAAAGTGCTTCAAGGCTTCCTCCTTTATCTCTTTAGAATTATGGATTTTGTTTCCATCTTCATTCTCAATCTCAAACTATTTTTTTATGCACCCTCATTTGAGATTGCTTATGAAATAATTTGAAATTTTGGTCCATAGCCTTCAACCATGGGATTTTGGAAGTTTGTTTTGCAGTTCATTCTCCTTTTTCAAGTCATCATAGGTCACTTCTTTTTCCTCCATTCCCTCAATGTGACTCGCTAGAGCAGTTTGCAATTTTTTCCTTTCTTGAAGGGTGGGGGGATATAGGATTTGACACAAAGTTTTAAGGATTTTTTAAACTCTCCTCATTCTTTTATTCCAAAATGATGAAGGGAGAACCCCTTAAATCCACATCCCTATCATTCATAACAATCTCAAATAAACATATGTGCTCTTTCCAACTTGGGGCAATCGGAAAGGTATAGGGCCAAGGTCTAGTTCATGTTCAATTAGGAGGGAAATGGGATTATGGTAATAGATACTGGAGGACATGATGATAGAAGAGATCCTAAACCCCAATATAAGGAATGTGTTGTGGATCAATAATCGATCCAACTAAGTAGCAATATGGATAGAACCACTCCTCCTATTGGTCCAAGTGAACTTTCTATTTCTTGGAGTGATGTCCAACAAATCCTATTTATGAATGAGATATTCAACATATTCCCTAAAGTGGTCCCTTACAATGGAACCCCATTTATTTCCTTCTTGGATATAGTAAGATTGAAATCTCCAACCAGAAGGAGATTGGGAAATTGAGAGAATCCATCCTAGTTAATTAAAGAGTTCCATCAATCCTTTTTTTCCATATAATTGATAGGAGAGTAGATGTTTAATACTAATACATGGATATTTGACTGCAGATGCAAGAGGGAGAAAATCCCCCAATGAGTAAACTTAATTTCTTGGATAAAGCAAAATTTTGAATTGTCCCACAAAGTTACCAATCCATCAAAGGCACCCCTGGTGTTTATTGGTGCTGCGTCACTTTGTATCCACAATAATTTTGATCTTTAAAGGAGTTCTTCCACCTCGTTGTCAATCTCTTAGATCAATAGAATGTCTGGTCTTTCAGATCTAATGAGATCCCTTACTACTTCTTCCCTTTTTAATGATCCCATACCTCTACTGGTCCAGGAGATAATCTTCATTATTTACTTTTGGTTTGATGGGAGACCCATTTATGCTCGAGGGGTTTTGATCTTCTAGCAATTCTCCCTCCTCTGTCGTTCTTAGCCACGAGTTTTTCAATCATTGGTTGGGTTCCAAAATATTTTTCTCTTTATGCTTCTTCTTCACGGTTTTCCTTGTCCTTCTTTCTTGCTTTCATGTTGTATGTTTTTGGATCTGAATCCATCAAATCCGAATCCTACCCTTCTAAGAGGGGGTATTATTGATTTTCCTTATTTGGAGTTGTTATCATGTCGAGTCTGGATTTTGGTATTTTTGTTATTACTGGATGGTTTTCTTCTAGCTGATTATTTTCCTAGTCATTGTCTAGGCTCACCCCATCTTCTAGAATTGTGAGTCTCCCATAGCGATTTTGGCCCAAAGTTCCCACCCCTAACTTTGGGCTATTAGGGATTCCAGAGGTGTTATTAGAAAGGGGGCCTTTGCCTTAAGATTTGGCATTCCTCTGTCCTTGTTTCGAACCATTTCCTCTTGCACAACTGTCCACTTCCTTTGTTGATCTGTCTCTTCTCTTACAGGGGGGATTTTTTGTAATCCTTAGTAGAATCCCCATATTCATGACGGTTATGGCACTTGAAAGGTAGTTGTTCATATTCAAGCTGCAGAATATGCTCCCATGAGTTCACCTTCAGCTTGATCGTTTATGGCAGACCAACTTCCAGATCTACCTCAACACCAATACAGGCGCTCGGGTATTTATCTCTCGATTCTACCCTATCTATGAATTTGTCGAGTGAATTTCCCACAGCTCTCATTGATTCATTATTCCAATAGTGGATCGAGAGATAAGGGATCCTAACCCATACCATAATCGCTAAAGGAATGTCATGGGAAGGATCAAAATTTGTAGTCCATTTGTTTGTATAAAGACCTCTAGGACCCATGAAAAAGGGCTAATTTCAAAATATCATATCTCAATCTTCTCTTTCAACAAAGTGAAAAATAAAAAATCATTTCCCCACAAAGAAGATGCCCAAATCCCGTTTAATGAATGTTTCTAGTTCTTTTGAACCCAGGTTTCAACTAATTTGGGTGAAGGCCAAAGGCCTGAAAACTTCTCGATCCAACCTTTCTCATCCAGGGATAGGGAAAATTTGTGAGGACCCTCCCTAGGGAAAGAGACTTCCGATATTGAGTCTAAACACTTCTGGAATTTTAACTAAGATGCATAAATCATTTTTCCCCTAAACCTCCACCAACATCCTGAATGCTATGATGTCCTACCTTAACAGAGGGCGGATCTCTGCCCCCAAACTGTCCATAGTGCTTGCCTTCTCTCTAAACCTTTGAATTGCAACCTGCAATCTAGTTCCACTCGTGGTTTAGTTCCAAGAGTCTTGGTTTTGAATAATTCCTAACACTTCGTATTTACTTAATTCCAATGTTGTCACATTGAGCCAACTCTTGTTAAAGTTAGTCATACAACCATTTTCACAACTTTAATGTACATACTTTTTTATGGGATACTATTGAAAATCCAATATCCAAGGAAGGACTTGCATAGGCCCTTGGTTTACTTCAATTGAAACAATTTAAGAAGGGAATCTTCACATAATATTTTGTGGCTCTTTATGTTTGATGTAAATTGTTTCTGATCTAGATGGAAGGTTCCGTGATGTAAATTATTTGTTATTTGGATGGAGAGTTTTTTCTAATGGAAAGAATATATAAACTTGTGAACTATTTAACTTCTTAAGATATTTTGTTGGATATCTATTTTGAAAGAAACTAGTTGGAATACCTAGCCTAATATGTGGACAATTGCACATAGCAATATATATATATATATTTGCTCTTGATATACTTATAAGAGTATGCCAATTGGCTAACTTGCATAGTACTATAAGCATGTAAAAAGTGTATTTTACTTTCTCACGTGAATAAAAAAATATAGTTTTTTCCTTGTAATTTTTATTATTAATAATTATAATTCATAATAATAATAATTACTATTATTATAATTCGAGGGTAGCAAGTGCAAGGGAAGTCATCAACAACTCTGAGGGAAACCAAGAAGTAAAATATGCTTGGGGGCTTGGGAATATCATGAACAATAAAGCAAAGGAATTAATATTATACAAAAGTTATTTCTCCTTTAATACCAAAGGATCCAAATGGAGATGGTCATGGGAGGTTCTATGCTCACTTTAAGAGCAAGTATACAAATACATCTACAAGAAAAGGCCAAAACTACCATGCCTAGTGCTATGAATCCTTTAATAAGCTTAGGGTTTTGATAAAATAGGATTTGATCACATCTTAAGACATCAAAATGTTTCTATGGATGAGAAAGCCAACTTGGTTTCAACACTAAGTTTGTGTTGTTGTAAAAAAATGGGGGGGGTCACCTCCAACTACCCCGATAATGTTAATATGGATTTTGTGGACCATTTAATATCTAGATACTTGGACGGAAACATAAGGATGAAATGAATGGTAGTTATGAAGTACTGACATTTCAATATTATACTCCTTTTCTTGCATGAATTATAATTAGGTGCATGGTGTTGCAGCCTCACAGCTTATAAATGTGAGCTAATAGCAAGATACAAACATATCTTGTTGTGGATCTCAATCTGCTGGCTCTTACATATTTTGGTTTTAGATACTTCGATCACAAAACAAAAATATCAATTATGTAAAAGAAGGAATCCTCTCTCTTTTTCTATTAGTTTGCACTCTTGTTGCCTTTTATTTGGGTCTAGGGATGCTATATTAGGAGTTCAAGTGAAGCACTGCTATTACAAAACATGGCATCGATTCCTCCTGTTTCATTTGGTTTGAATCTAGGGCAGCTATGTTGGGAGTCCAAACAAAACATTGCTATTAGAAAACATGGCATTGATTCCTCTCTGGGTTGGGCAAGTTCAAAAAAGGATTGAAGTGGTGTGCTTAATGTTTCAAGAAATATTTATCAATCGAGGTGGAGCTTACTATCTATCATTCACGTAGGTTAGTCACGTCCTTGAAATGCTACATGAGATATAGACTACCCACACCTTAGTGGGTCATATTTATAAGGCAATATAAGGGGGGAGGAGAAGAGGCAAAGGACTTATGTGCAAGCCCTGTTAGGACCACCAAACAATCAAAATACATTCCAAAAGCAATCAATGATTATCCAATGACATCAATTCATAAATCTAATTTGATATTTATGTCTACTAATTCATTTTCCCATGAATCGTGAAAGGTATGTTGCTTTGACCACACCTTCGAAACTGGTTCAGAGATATGTGATAGCCCTAAGTGAGTCACCTGATATTGAAATGGGGAAAATGATATGTCATTGGAAAGGTATCAAGGTAAGTGATACCCTATAAATCTAGAATTCCATTCTAGTGCCCAACAACAACATTTTGAACTATGAATCTATGCACCAAGTTGTCACCCTAAAATTAGTTTTAATCATGTGACAGTTCATTCTCAACAATCATGGTTCGAAACCAAACATGTGATATACTATTGAAAAGGTCTTGAATGTACCTACATCATCACTATGCCCTTTTTGGGGGGTTAGATTCATAATATAATATAACCAATGAAGTCATGACTATGAAATTTGTCCAGAGGAGATATGCAACTTGCAAACTTTGTAGAATGAGCATAGAAACTCAAAATAGGGAAAATGAGGGCTTGTTGGAAATCTTATTTTATTCACTATAGGATAAATCCATTAGATTTAATGAAAATACAACAAAACTCTTTGTATAATCTATACAAAAACCAACTTACATGGATCCCACCTATAGACTATTGAAAGGGGTCAATGTGAAATTTTTGCAAACTACAAACACATTTAGTGAATTATGACCTTATAACATTGTACTTGTACTTTACTAACATGTGAGAGTTTTCAAAATTAAGAATAAGTCGATAATTGCCTCCCTAAAGACCAAAATATTGGTATTTTGAAACAAGTTGAACAAGGCCAATTATCTCAACTATTATCCATGTGTATGAGAGTCCAAAAATTCTTTGAGATCCTTTTAGTTTCATTGTGAATTTTTACAACAAATATGTAAGCTACCATATCGTTGTTGCAATAATGTGATCAATATTTAGTTATTTGTGAGTAGGATCAAAATTAAACTTAGATGCTTGCATCCAACTGTGTTTAAATGCAATGTACGCCAAATTTTGTCACGTAATTATGAAAGTGCCACAGCCTTTATTGTCAAAACCGACTACCTTTAGCATTAGAGAGATCCCATATAATGTTAGATTAAAATCTCTACTTGGAGCTACAAATTCAAGTAATATCTCAAAATGAGAGCCATGAAATGGCAATGTCCCCGTGAAGAGAGAGTAACCCAAAAAGCTTGAGATCTGCAAATAAAAACACAACATAAGAAGTTTAGATTTGCAAACATTGAAATCTTTTTGCTAAAGCCACAATGGCATGTGCACAAATATTCAAATTTCTAGAGGAGAGACTAACTTTGATACAATTATGGATAGATAGTGTCATACTTTTCATACATTTGTTGAATACAAGACAACCAAAGATTGTAAAATTCTATTTAAGCTAGGCATAAATTAAAAATATCCAACATTTTCTTGAAATAGAATTTCAATTCTCGAACATAAATAAACAAGAGCAAATGTCACATTAGAAAGGCTAGAAAAAAGGAAAGTTTCATGGGTGTTGAATATATAGTTGTCATTGATGTCAAAAGTATTCACAAATGAAAAAGGAATAATTAGTGGAGATGGTGGCAGACTGAAGGTTACAGGTGTCCAGAATAAACAAAGGAATAACCCTATTGCAGGGTGAATGACAAACGAATAACCCTATAGCCAGTTGAACGACTAAGATCGATCATCCAATGTTGTGGCTGAATAAACTGTTGCAGAGGATTTACACAAAGAAAACGTGTAGATCCGCAAAGTCATGATGAGATCCGATGCATAAGGATCGGTTTTCGTAAACGACAAAAGATCTGACAGTCCAGGAGAGATCTGTGATGAAAGTTACAAGGGAGATAAGGAGTCTTCAAAGATCTATGGGATCCGCGCTAAAAGGTAAATCGACGGTCATGGAGAAGACCGCAAAGATCCGACGGTTGAAAATTTTGCGGAGGAAAAGTTGTAGAGAGGCAACTTTGGAAAGTTGGTCGGGCATCCTGCATCCCGCAATCTGGAGATTGGATGGCTGAGATCAATCCCACCAAAACTATATCAACAATGTAGAAATACCGTTGCAGAAAAGAATATTGCGGAAAGGAAATTGTGGAACTCTGAAAATCGAAAAGCGCGATTATGCATCCTGCATCCCGCAATCCGCAAGATCAACGGTCAGGAATGACTCCGCAAAATATCAACGGTGTGGAAGAAATATTGCGGAAAAGACGACTACGGAAAGAAGTTTGCGGAAAGGATAAAAAGGATGATTGACATCCCGCATCCCTCAAACTGGAGATCGACGGTCAGAAAAACACCCGACGAAGATCAACAGTCAGAAATAGTTGTGAGGTAATTTTGATGCGGAAAGGGGATTTCAAGGAGAAAATCTGTAGAACATATTTACGGTCCAGATCATACTTGATAGTAGGATCAACGGCTCCGATTAAAACTGGTAAATATCATTGTAGAAAGAGTTTTGTAGTGCATAAATATTAGAGAACGATAAACAAGGCTACGAAAGTGAGATCTGAGGCTGAGGGAGGAATGAAACGTCGACATTTGGTGAAGGAATGAGACGAATATAAGAGTTAAGTGTTATCTAGGTGTGTTTGTAAATAAACAGTCATGACCCAAATCGAAAAGACGCATCAATGAAGAGTTGTGTTGAAACGATGAAGGTACTAGGTATTTAAAGGAATTTTTGTGTTCTAAATGATGTGTCTTTGTTAATAAGTTTAATAGAGTCCATAGTGAATAGCTTACATCTATTCCACAGTTTGAATAAAATCATATTAGGGTGGCAAGGTCGTGCTAGGGCAGACCACAGGTCTGCAGGGGGGTCGAAGCCTCCTTTCAGTCATAGCTAGAGAACAGGGTGTCGTAGCATCCGTGTCTATTAAAAACAAGCAGAAAACCATAAGGGGTGTTGTAGCATCCTAGTCAGTAGTTGCAGGCAAAACCTAGGGTGTATCTTGTATCCTTTCCGTTGTAGCAGATAAACAATTTTGTAAATTCGTCTTATTAATGAGTATGAGTTGGTGGTTTGCTCTTTGAGGTTTCCACGATAAAATATGTGCCATAAATGTTGATTATTTTGTGTTTAGTTTAAAAAAGGTCAATACTGATTCCCCCCCCCCTCTTAGTATTGTGGGATAAACCAACAATTGGTATCAGATCATGTTCCTTCGCAATAGCTTAACCACTGGAAGGAACATCCCATTCAAAGAACACAATGGATCAACAAGAAGGGCTGTCCACTAACAAACCTCCACTATTTACCAAAGAGAATTATGCATACTGGAGTGTTAGAATGAGATGTCATTTGATGTCCCTGGGGTGTAAGGTTTGGGCAGCAACTGAAAAAGAACTTAACATTGGAAACCAATACCCTACAGACACAGTTGAACTAGGAGAATATGAAGGTAACTCCAAATCTCTAAACGCAATCTTAAGTGGCTTAGCACAATCAGTATTCACTAAAGCTATGCAATGTATATCTGCAAACAAGCTTGGGATAAATTAAAACTAATCTATGAAGGAGAATATAAATTCAAAGAATCCAAACTTCAAACATATAGAAGTCAGTTTGAAAGTCTTAACATGAAAGAAGAAGAGAATATTGGTGAATATCTTCTTCATGTAGATGAATTTGTTAATGCGATCAGAGGGCTTGGAGGAAACTAAAAGAAAAGTTAGTGGTAAGTAAAGTAATAAGAACATTACCAATGAGACCCAAAAGTATCCACATTATAAGAACGAGATGCTCTTAAAAAGATGACAATGGATGAGCTACATGGAATTCTCACTACATACGAAATGAGAACATGACAAAATGGATCTTCAAGAAAGGAAGCAACCTTTAAGTCCACCTTAAAAAATCAATCAGAAATCCAAATGATGAGGAAGCTCTTTTCATTAGTAAACTTGAGAAAGGGACAAGAAAGTACAAGAGAAAATTACTTTTAAAGTGTTTTAATTGTGGAAGGATTGGACATTTTGCCTCCAAATGCACCTACACTAAACAAGATGAGAATGAAGAAAAAAAACTTCAAAATTCAGAAGAGGTAAACCAGGAAGCAAGAAAAAACCCTATGGGAACAAGAAAATTGTTTACACCATGGTCTTTGAAGATTCAGATGAAAGTGAAGCTGAAGATACTGAAGTCTTATTTATGGGTCTAGACACTCAAACCTCAAATAGTGACTCAAATGTAGAGGGAGGAGAAGTGGACCTAAGAGCTGAACTTGTCAGTTCTCTTGAAGAACTTGACAAAAGTAGAAAGAAGAACAAACAGTCGAATCTTATCATCAATCAATTGGAAGCCCAACTTCTAGAATCCCAAAAGGTTGAAAAGGATCTGAACCTTCAGCTCAAACAAAGAATACAGGAGTCTAAAAAAGTTGCAGAGGAGATCACACAATTCAAGAAAAAGTTTGATGAAGGATCCATCAATTCAAAGTTTGAGAATAGCTCAAGGATTCTAGATGACATTCTGAGTAGCCAAAAACCATCAAATGATAAGTCTGGTTTGGGGTTTGTTAAAGAAAAGAAGCCAGAAAACTTTCCTGTCACCAATCAAAAAGGAGGTAAGAAAAGTTATGTTGAAATACTGAAGACTCCAGCAAAAAGAGAAGTAAACAAGAAAACTTGCTTAATTTCTCAAGATAAAACCGGAAATAATATAGCACCCAAAAGACCGAATAGATATCTACATATCTTTTTAGGTTACTTCTATTCTTGTAATAATTTTGGTCATAAAGCTTTAAATTGCAGAACTAAAAGAAAGGAATATGAATACAAGAAAAAGCCATTAAGCATTAAGACAAAGGGAAATAAGAATATGTTTTCACTACTCCAACAATATGACATAGAATGTTATAATTGCAATAACCATGGGCTTATGGCAAGGGATTGTAAACTAAAAACTCCTACAAGGAATACTATTGCAACTCAATCTCAGAGTACCAAACAAAAGAATATTGGAGAGAAAAGGAAGAAAATGAAAGTTCCATGATTGCTCTATGTGCCCTATGGCACTTGGACAGTGGTTCCTCAAAACATATGACCGATAACTCAAGAAAATTCATTACACTAAAGGATAATAAAGGAAAAGTCACTTTTGGAGATAGTCTGTCTTCCAAAATAAATGGTAAAGGAATAGTTGTTGTCAACAACAAGATCAAAGCAGAAAATGTCTTGCTAGTTGAAAACCTCAAGCCTAATATTCTCAGTGTAAGTCAAACTTGCGACCAAGGTTACATTTGCATCTTTGACACAGAAAAATGTGAAATCAAAAATAATAAATAAGGGAAGATAGTTGGCATTGCCATGAGAAATGCAAACAATGTATACATCTTGGAAAATGAAAACCAAAGCTATTTAAGCATGATAGATGAAAGTTGGTTGTGGCACAGAAGGTTGGGACACCTAAGTTTTGACAACCTTGCCAAAATAAGCGCAAAAGAAGTTGTAAGAGATCTGCCGAAAATTGTAGCTCCTCTAAACGCAGTATGTAAACATTGTCAACATTGGAAGCAAACCAGAGCCAATTTCAAGACTAAGGAACATATGACCTCACACCTTCTAGAAATAGTACACACAGACCTTTGTGGACCAACCAGAACTAAAAGTTTGCAAGGAGATCACTATTTCATGTTGCTCATTGATGATTACACAAGGATGACCTGGGTAGCCTTTCTCAAAGAAAAATCAGAAGCTTTTGAAAAATTTAAGATCTTCAAAGCAATGGTTGAAAATGAGTCTGGTGTGAAAATCAAGTGTCTAAGATAAGATAATGGGGGAGAATTTACTTCAAATGAATTCAATGAATTCTATGAAAAACATGGAATTAAGAGACAGTTTTCAGTTGCAAAGACTCCACAGCAAAATGGGGTTGTTGAAAGAAAAAACAGAGCAATCCAAGAAGCTGCCAAAACAATGCTTAATGAAGCAAAATTATCAGATTATTTTTGGAGAGAAGTTGTATACACACTTAACAGAGCACAACTCAGAGTAAAGAAGGATAAGACTCCCTACAAATTATGGTATGGAAGACCAGCATCAGTGAAATATTTTAAAGTGTTTGGAAGTAAAGTTACATCAAAAGAAACGAGGATGACCTTGGGACATTTGACTCTAGGACTGATGAAGGGATCTTTCTAGGATATCCCTCCACCAAAAAGGCATATATATGTTTCAATAAAAGACTTCATAAAATTGAAGAAAGTGTTGATGTAAAAATAGATGATGTAAAACCAAGGAAAGAAGAAGACCCTGAAAATAGTAATACATGTGATGACAATACTGAAGAATTCCAAAAAGACAAGAGTATTCATAACAAAGAAAAAGACAAGGAGGAGGAATATACACATGAAGATGAGGAATATTCCTCTAGACCTGACACCAAAAATCCATCTAGAAGGATACAAAAACACCATCCAGAATCACAGATCATAGGTGATAAAAATGCTGGGGTCAAACAAGAAGACAACTACCAGGTGTTGAAAAAGCCCTACTATCAATAATAGAACACAAGAACTTTACAGAAGCCAGCTAAAGTAGTGAATGGGTCAAAGCCATGAATGAAGAACTGGATTAGATTGAGAAAAATGAGACCTGGGAACTTGTTCCAAGACCTAAAGATAAGAACATTGTAGGAACCAAATGGATTTTTAAAAACAAGTTCAATCAAGATGGTCAAGTAATAAGAAACAAATCAAGATTGGTGTGTAAGGGGTATGCCCAAGTGGAAGGTATTGATTTTGAATAAAATTATGCTCTTTTAGCTCATCTTGAAGCAATCAGAATGTTTTTAGCACTATCATTCCATGAAAACTTCAAAGTATATCAAATGGATGTCAAGTCTGCATTCCTAAATGGAAAATTAGAAGAAGAAGTATATATTGAACAACCTGAAGTATTTCTCTTATGAGAGAACAATGACTATGTCTGTAAATTGAAGAAGGCTCTCTATGGTCTCAAACACGCTCCAAGAGCATGGTTTTCAAGACTAGACAGCTACTTAAAACAACAAGGTTTTAAAATAGGAGCCACTAAAATTAATCTTTACCTAAAGATCGAAGATAAAAACATGATTATTGTTGTTGTCTATGTGGACGATATCATATTTGGAAGCAATATTTAAATCCTAAGTGTAGATTTTTCCTCCGAAATGAAGAAATAATTTGAAATGTCAATGTTGGGGGAATGAACTTTCTTTCTAGGATTACAAGTTTACCAAACAAACGAAGGATTTTTCATATCTCAAACTAAGTACATCAAAGGTATGTTGAAAAAGTTTAAAATGGAAGATTCCAAACCTGTGGGTACTCCAATGATCACCAGGTGCAAGTTAAGTAAGGATGATGAATCTCTGAAAGTAGATCATACCATGTTTAGATCCATGATTGGAAGTCTGCTATATGTGACAGTCACAAGACCAGATTTGATGCAAGCTATTGGATTGGTGGCTAGATTCCAGTCAGCTCCCAAAGAAACACATGTAACAGCCGTAAAGAGGATTTTCAGATATCTAAAAGTTACCATGGAGTATGGTTTATGGTATCCAAAAGGACACGAATTTACTGATGTGGATTGGGCAGGAAGTGTTGACGATCGAAAAGTGCTAGTGGAGCAGCATTTTTTCTAGGAAGTTGTTTAGTATCAAGGTCAAGTAAAAAACAATCCTCCATTTCACCGTCTACAGTAAAAGCAGAATATATTGATGTCGCCTCATGTTGCACTCAGGTTATTTGGATGAGACAAACCCTAGAAGATCTACTTGTAAAATATGAACACCCAAAAGCAGAATATATCAATTGCAGTAACACTAGTTCTATAAATATGTCTAAAAATCCTATCATGCATTCCAAGACAAAACATATAACAATCAACTATCACTATCTAAGAGAACAAGTATCTCAAAAAGCTGTCAAATTAGAATGCATTGACGCAAAAGAACATATTGCTGACATTTTTACCAAACCACTACCTAAGGAAGCCTTTTGAGCGTCCTAGATAGAAAATGGGAGTAATATCATTACAAAAGTACTAGAGGAGAAAGCTAAATCTCAGGGGAAGAAATGCCGACAGAGGGAACTGTCAGACAGAAAGGGTCCTTTGTCATTCTTATCAAAGGGGGAGAATGTTTAGAGGATTTCCATCAATGCCAAAGGGGGAGATTGTTGAATATATAGTTGTCATTGATGTCAAAAGTATTCACAAATGACAAAGGAATAATCCGTGGAGATGGTGGCAGACTGAAGGTTGCAGGTATCCACAATAAAAAAAAAAGGAATAACCCTGTTGCAGGGTGAATGACAAACGAATAAAACTATAGAAATTTGAACGACTAAGATCAATCATCAAATGTTGTGGTTGAATAAACTGTCGCAGAGGATTTCTGCAAAGAAATCGTGTAGATCCGCAAATTCATGATGAGATCCAATGAATACGGATTGGTTTTCATAAACCA
The DNA here is from genome assembly GCA_001517045.1 of Pseudotsuga menziesii. Taxonomy (NCBI): domain Eukaryota; kingdom Viridiplantae; phylum Streptophyta; class Pinopsida; order Pinales; family Pinaceae; genus Pseudotsuga; species Pseudotsuga menziesii. The sequence continues at coordinate 226,195 of LPNX010293739.1, forward strand.
CAAAAGATCTGACAGTCCAGGAGAGATCCGTGACAAAAGTTGCAAGGGCTATAATGGGTCTACAAAGATCTTTGAGATCTGTGCTAAAAGGTAAATCGACGGTCGTGGAGGAGACCGCAAATATCCGGCGGTTGAAAAAACTGCAGAGGAAGAGTTGCGGGGAGGCAACTTTGGAAAGTTGGGCAGGAATCCTGCATCCCGCAATATGGAGATCCGATGGCTGAGATCAATCCCACCAAAAATAGATCAATGGTGTGGAAAGACCGTTGGGGAAAAGAATATTGTGGAAGTCCGAAAATCAGTAAGCACGATTATGCATCCCGCAATCCACAAGATCAACGGTCAGGAATGGCTCCGCAAAAGATTGACAGTGTGGAAGAAATATTGTGGAAAAGAATATTGCAAAAAGAAGTTTACGAAAAGAATAAAAACGATGACTGACATCTCGCATCCCGCAAACTGGAGATCAGCGGTCAGGAAAAACGCCCGATGAAGATCAATGGTCAGAAACCATTGTGAGGTCATTTTGATGTGGAAAGGGGATTTCAAGGAGGAAATATGTAGAACATATCTACGGTCCAGATCGTACTTGACAGTATGATCAACAGCTCTGATTAAAACTAGTAAATATCATTGCAGAAATATCACAAAACTTTAAACAGGGCTACAAAATTGAGATCTGAGGCTGAGGGAGGAATTAAACGTCGACATTTGGTGAAGGAATGCAACGATTTGAATAGGTAAGTGTTATTTGGGTGTGTTTGTAAACAAACAGTCATGGCCCAAATCAAAAAGACGCGACAATGAAGAGTTGCATTGAAACGATGAAGGTACTAGGTATTTAAATGAATTTTTGTGCTCTAAATGATGTGTCTCTGTTAATAAGTTTAATTGAGTCCATAGTGAATAGCTTACAGCTATTCCACAGTCAGAATAAAATCATATTAGGGTGGCAGGGCTGTGCTAGGGAATACCATAGGTTTGCAGGGGGGTTGAAGCCTCCTTTCAGTCGTAGCTGGAGAACAGGGTGTCGTAGCATCTGTGTCTGTTAAAAATAGGCAAAAAACCATAAGGGGTGTTGTAGCATCCTAGTATATAGCTGCGGGAAAAACCTAGGGTGTATCTTGCATCCTTTCTGTTGTAGCAGATAAAAAATTTTGTAAATTCATCTTATTAATGAGTATGAGTTGGTGGTTTTCTCTTTCTGGTTTCCACGATAAAATCGGTGTCATAATTGTTGATTATTTTGTGTTTTAGTTTAAAAAGGTAAATACTGATTCACCCCCCCCCCTCTCGTTATTGTGGGATAAACCAACAATGGGTTGTTTCACAGAGCAATCCATATTTTCATTAGCATCAATAGATAAAAAACATGTAGACATGTCAACAAATAGAAAGAAACCATTTAAAAACCATTTAGTTCGAGAGTTTGATTTCCATTCTTTTCTATTAGACTTACATTTTGAGGACCAGTTTCTAGTATCATCAAATGGAATGCATTTCCAAATTCACAACAGAATTTGAGCCCAAAATATGATGGATGCCATGTCTGAAATTCAACAGACGCCTGTCTATTATTCGACAACTTCATTTTTTTTGTCGTCGATGAGACTTCGTTGGATATTTGACCCCTTGTATAACACTGTCAAATTTTTGACAAAAAATGAAGCTAATATGCCAAAGTCTTTCACCGCTTAGTCGTCGGATTTCTGACGACTAGTTGTCGAATTTTAGACGAATAAATTGTCAGATGTCCGACTTGGGCTTGTCGAATTTCAGACGAGAAGGTTGTCGAATTTCAGACGAATTGTTGTCAAATTTTAGATGAGAAGGTTGTCAAAATTCAAATGAAATGTGTCGAATTTCAGATGAGAAGGTTGTCGAATTTCAAACGAACTGTTGTCGAATTTCAGACGAACTGCCATTGGGCGAGGGCCACAGGATGTTGGAAATGCGACGGCAATCTTACATCAAATCCACAGCAACATCGTCGGTATTAATTTGTCACAGTGGTCTAGGAACTAAAAACACAGTCTCACAAAGAATATAGACAAATATGCATAAAATTGGAAAAATGGTGTTGCAATGGAAGTAGCAGCTCTGTATAATCAATGAATAATGAATAATAGAATACAATCATCATGCAAGATGCATGAATTCCAAGACAATTTGAATTCCCAAGGAGTTCATTCGAATTGAATGAATGGGTGTAGCTTAACTGACTGTAAGCCACAGTAAACACACTAGTTAACCAACTGATCAAGTGTCGATTGACTCAACTAAGTCCTAACTAAAGTCGGAGTGCAATAAATGACCGAGTCTAACTAAAAATAGCTCAGACACATGTCATTGAATGCCAACCAACAAGTGATAGCACATCAATAACTCCAATGAACCCTGATGAGGTTAACTGATATCAAACTGGCCATCAAAGGTGGTTGGAGGCGCCCATGTTGACTCCAGTTCATTAAATATTAATTAAATAATCAATATAATGAAAGGAGGCGCCTTCACCACTCAGATTTAACTGATTGTAACCATCAGTTATCAATTAAGTGCATTTATGACACTCAAATCACCCCTGGAGTGCTCCAGTTAGCCTCCCCGAATGAAGGAGAAGGATTAGTTGGCCTCCTTGACTGAAGGTAGGTGTGGGTGTGCTCATGCTGATGTCATACAGTACTCCTATGATGTCAATTAAGTCAATCAAACTTAGGATAGTGGTTTAACTAGGCCAAATTGACCAAATTAAGTGTGCATGGTGGGTAAATGTCTCCAACAGTCGGATTGCCATGAAATCCAATAACAACTGCTATTCATTGAACATCGGATAACCAACGGGGTAATGTATATTAACAATAAAAAATTTGCAAATTCAAATGATTTTCAGAATTGTATATTAATTAAAATTTCTTAATTTGTATGGTTTTCAGAATTGCACTTTCAATGATTTCCATATCGACGTGAGCTTGTCTTTTGGGTTCGCCATGATCTGAATAAGAGAAAATAAAACCCTTTTATTAAACCCTTTCTCATAAACCAGTTGAAAATATCATTATGTCAACCTGAGCGTTTATGTTATGACTAATAAAAGTTCCTCTATGACGCAAGTCAAATTCCATCGATGAAGAATTCAACACTTAGGGTTCTAGAGTTGAGACCAATTACATTCAAGTAAGTATAGGTTCTATCCATACAATTCGATTGATTATATTAAATATTTGATTTTTTTATAAACACTTATTTGGTTCTATATAAATAAATTATTCAAACCCTACTCTTGAAATGATATCATTACTGAACCATCTTGCTTTTGATTCACAATCCTAGTTTTGATAATAATAAAATAATGTCATGCTACAAGAAGTAACAGGTAGCAAAGGGTTAAACAGTTCATTTTAACAAACAGTTAGAAGGGCACTCTCGGAGCAATTTTCTTGAAAATTGAAGAAAGTTGTCGGTGCTCGTGCTCTGAGTCTAGGCCGTGCAGGCCTGTGCATAGGTAAGAAGGGTAACAATCTGAAGCCCATGTGCTCATGCAAGTGGATGATGGAGACCCTCGTGGCCTGGATCCTGAGGGTGGGGACACAGGAAGGGATAGCAACAAGAAGGCTATGGATGGGTCGAGCAAATCGGCTGGATCGAGAGGCTGTCTTTCGAATTCCCAATCCATCTCAATCATCCAAGTCCTTTTCGAGGCCGTAAGAGGCAAGATCGAGCTATGGAGGGAGACAGCCCTAATTGGGAAATTTGTGGGGATCTAGCCAAGGAGAAGGACCTGATCCATTGGATTCAAATAGTTTGGAACCCTAAGGGCCATTATGATATGCAATTAGGGGCCAAGGGCTTCTTCACCATTATCTTTCTTAATCAGGAAGATAGGGACAGAATCATGGAGGGAGTGTCATATTCCTTTTTCTTGGTTGGTCTATATCTCATACCTTGGAAGGTTCATTTCAACCTGGGTTCTGAAGATGTCACAGTGGCCACGGTTTGGATCCGCCTTTTCTTGCTTCCCAATGAGTTTCAGTATCTTGACACCCTCAAGGATATCGACAATACCCTAGGGGAATTTGTGAAGGTGGCTAAGCAAACCAGGTCCCAATGGTATACTGCTTTTTCACGTATTTGCGTCTATCTGGATCTGTTGAATGAACTCTCAGAAGCAATCTACCTTAATTGGAAGGATGAGGATTGGATTCAACCTATAGACTATGAGCAACTTCCTTTTTGGTGTCGTCACTGCCATGAGTGTGGGAACCTAGGGAGGGATTTCCCTACGATGGTTAAGCAAACGACCAACCCTAACCAATGGCAAGATCACGATCCTGATTGAGAAGGATTTACCAAGGTTAAGAACAAAAGAAAATGAAAATGAGGAGGCCAAGCCAAACACAGGAAAGGCCAGGTGGGTAAAGTTCCCATGTCGGTGAACCCCTTTGTAGCGCTGGAAGAGAAGGGAGGTGCTGGAAGAACCGTCGAGGGAAAGGAAGATAAGGAGACACTTCCTGAACAGATATCGGAGATGGAGAAGGATGACGATCTTCAAGTCCCTATGGAGGGTATGGAGGAGAATGAGGTGGAAGAAATGGAGTTGGGAATGACTTGATCTGGATGCAATTGAAGTAGAATGTGGGAAGAAAGGAAAATACTATATTTCCAGAAGGAAACTAGAGCTTCTCCAAGAGGCAATTATCAAATCAGGAGCTCTCCGGGACCTGGGAATTGAACCTGACCCACAAAAAGGCAGCAAGAGAAAATCCCTAGAAGATGAACTGTGTAGAGGAAGGAAAACAAACAAACAGCGTATAGCGGAGGTATGTGTGAAGCTCATTGAATTGGGTCAATAACCTACTATCTGGGTGACCTTTTCTGAGGTTAAAAAGGTTTTCCAATGAAGATTATATCCTGGAACATAAGGGGGTGTAATCACCCCAGGAAGTGGAAATATATAGCTAGGAAAATTAAACTAGAGAAACTGGATATTCTTTTTCTTCACGAAACGAAGTGCAATTTTGAAACCATGGAAAAAATTAGGGAGAAGATATTGATAGGAAGTAATTTCATGGCCCTCAATGCTGATGGAATGGTTGGTGAGTGTACGATCCTATGGCTCCCAAATGTTGTGGATCTCCCAGACTAGAATGCCACTCATTTTGCACTAGTCGCAAATTTCCAGCACCTGAGCTCTAGTGCTAAAGGCTCGTTGATGAATATCTATGGCCCGAGTGCTTTACCCAAGAAATAGGCCTGTATAGATTTCTAGGGATGGGTTACGGACCGGACTAAGATAGGGAACTGGGTCATAGGAGTAGTGATTTCAATCTTAATTCCAATCTCGGGGAAAAGAAGGGGGGAAGGATATCCCTAGACAAGTTTCAGGAAGCCTTCAGCAACTTCTTGACCCAAAGCCCAGTGGTGGATATGGAAACAAGGAATGAATGGTTCACTTGGAATAAAAAACATGGATTTGATCATCTGGTTGCCTCGCATCTTGATAGATTCCTGGTCTGATAGATTCCTGGTCTCTGAGCATATTATTCATGGTACGGGAGAAATTAGAATGGATGTTCTTCCTACCGTTGGTTCTGACCACTGGTCTGTTTGCCTCAATTGGGATTGGTCAAAATCTTCCTTGAGCAAACCTTTTAAATTTGAGCAATTATGGTTGGAGCATAAGGACTTTAAGGATCTGGTCACCCAGTGGTGGCAGGAGTTTGTCCCCCCTGTGGGTACAATAATGTACTATTTCCAGCAGAAACTCAAAGTCCTGAAGGATAAAATTCTCAAGTGGAATCGGGAAGAGTTTGGGAATATCTTCGAGGACAAGAAAAGGTTTCTCAGTGAAATTGACATCATCAATAAAAAGGGGGGCTGGGATGATATCATGAATCTTAAGGAGAAGGACCTTCTTTTTCAGTTAGAGGCCAGGGAATGACATGAAGCGATTTTCTGGAAACAAAAGGCTAGGGTAAAATGGCTCCAGTAGGGAGAAAGGAATACTAAATTTTTCCACAACTTGGTCCTTCAAAAAAAAAATAGTTCCAAAATCCACAAGCTCAAAAGGATGGATGGCAGCAGGGTAGAAACTAGGAGGGAAATATAGGAGGAGATATCTCAGCATTTCTCTGAGATCCTTAACGAAGATGGCGGAGATTGAAGCAGAGCCATAATCAGGATCATTGACCTAATTCCTAGGACAGTGACTAGAGAAAATAATGAAATGCTTGTTAAACCTGTTTCTATACAAGAGGTGGAGGAAGTCATCCACCAAATGGCTTTGAGGAAATCCCCAGGGCCGGATGGTTTCACCTCGAATTTCTTTCACCACTTCTGGGATTTAGTAAAGGAGGAGGTCCTGGAGATTGTGGAGGAATCCAGGAATAAGAGAGGTGTTCTTAAAGCTTTCAACACAACTTTCATCTCTCTGGTCCCTAAAGACATTGATGCTAACAGGCCTGACAAATTAAGACCCATAGCCTTATGCAATGTGATTTACAAAATTATATCCAAGGTTATAGCTAACCGCTTGAAACCTCTCCTTCTGAGACTTATAAGCCCAAAGCAATCTGGGTTTGTGGAAGGAAGGCAGGTCTTCGATGGGTTCATTTTAGTCCACGAGATGCTTCACTCCTTGAAGAGTACCAAAATTCCTGGCATGATGTTCAAACTGGATATTGCGAAGGCCTATGACAAACTCAGCTGGAAATACATAAACAAGATGCTTGAGGCCTATGGTTTTTTCCCCCCAGTGGGTTGAATGGGTGATGGGTCTGGTAACAACTCCTTTCTTCAATATCCTGTTAAACTGATCCCCATCTAAAGTGTTACAGGCCTCCAGGGGCATCATGCAAGGGGATCCCCTGTCCCCGTTTATTTTCATTCTTATGGCTAAGGGGCTGAATCGCCTAATTCAGTCTCAAGCAAGGAATGGGGAATTGAGGGGGCTCAAGATCCATGTAGGTGTGGACCCACATACTCATCAACAATTCATCAATGATACCATGCTCATGGGGCACCCTTCAGTCCAAGAAGCTCAAAGCCTCAAGAACAGTTTAAATCTCTTCGCCATGGCCTCGGGCCTAGCTGTCAACCCCAATAAGTCTCAGGTCTTCTTCTTGTCCACTGCCCCAATTGTGCACAGAAATATTATTCGGATCCTCTGTTTCTCCCGTGGGGTGTCACCCTCAAAATATTTGGGGATCCCCTTGGGGGTGGGAGTGCTGAAAAAATCTTTGTGGCAAGAACTCCTTGATAGGATGAAGCAAAGGCTCTCCAGCTAGCTTCTTAGACCTTTAAACCTTCCAAGCCAGATGGTTCTGGTCAAATCCATGCTTCAGGCCATGCCAATCTACCTTTTTACAATTCTTTTGGTTCCCAAGTCTGTTCTCCAGGAAATCAGGAGTCTCCAAAGGAACTTCCTATCGGGGGGCAGGGAGGCAAAAGCCAAGTTTTCTCTGGTCAACTAGGAGGGCATTTGCAAACCCAATGATCAAGGAGGTCTAGAGCTTGGAGACCCCAATGTCATGGCTGAAGTTCATGGGTCAAAAGTGTGGTGGAGATGGTCCGATTAATCAGATGAACCATGGGCCAAGCGTTGGCATTTCAAGTACGCCAGAGAAAATCCCAAAGACCAATTGGTTCGTCTCAATGTTGATATTCCTGGCTCGTCGATTTGGAGAAAAGCATTGTGTGGAAGACGTTTGGTGTAGGACCATTGCTTTTGGGAGATAAGGAACAGAGAAAGTGCTAATTTCTGGGAGGATTCCTGGAATCAGCAGCCAAAGTTGGGTAACGATCAGAGATCGCTCCGGTTACGAGACAGAGGTTCGGAAGTCGGGAGAAATAAGGTTAATCATTATTGGGGAGATCATGACTTGCAAAGCTGGAGACAGTGGAATTATCAGGTTTGGCCTAACCCCGACTATGCTGAGGACCTTAGATTATTCCAGGAGGAACTTCAACAACGTTTTGTCTAGTTTAGGAGAGAGCCGGATATTCTTCACTGGGGCTATTCCGAAAAGGGGTCTTTTAGCATCAAGGAAGCCTATAACATTAGGATCTACAGTAACGAGGAGGATAATGGTATTTGGAAGAAAATTTGGTCCACTAACCTGTGGCCAAGGGTGGCTGCGTTCTCGTGGCTTGTTACCAAAGGAGGTATTCTAACTAGAAAAAATCATAAGAAACATGGTATCCTAGGCCCTTCTCAGTGTCCTTTGTGTTGTCAGGATGGGGAAACCACGGATCACCTTCCGGAATGTTGCACCTTTGCAGCATCCATTTGGGATAGAGGGGCTTTGAACTTCAGAAGAAGTGACAGATGGCACGGGCTCTCTGCTCAAACTTTAAAGGACTGGCACCCCAAGGCCTTCAAAAATAGGATCATTCGCTCCCTGTGGGAGGCTTTTCCAGGTATGGCACTGTGGTCTATATGGAAAGAGAGGAATGGAAGGCATAATGTGGATGAATTTTGGATGACTCTGTAGGATAACCTTCTATCCTCGATCCGCAGCAGTCAGTGGGATGATGAGGATAAGATCATCCCTCGAGAGGATTGTCATGTTGCGGAAAACTAAGCAATTGATAAAGCCCAGTTGGATGGTCTTAGGAGAAAAGTGAAGATTTGTAAACCGGCCAGCATGTTGCTATGGTCTCCTCCCCTAGCCCGGGTTTTCAAGCTCAATTTTGATGGTGTCTCGAAGGGCAACTAGGGGCCAGCAGGCTATGGTGATGTTTGCAGAGATGCTAATGGCAAGGTTCTAGCAATTTATCTAGGGGCCATTGGCTCTGACACTAACAAATCTGCAGAATTAGAGGGCCTGATTCGGGGTTTTGAATGCTTGTGATATGGAGGCTAGTTTCCTGCAACAATTGAAGCTGAAAAAAAAATCCTAATCTAGATGGCAAAGGGTCTAGAAAACGGAAAGATCGTGGAGAAAATATCTGCCAACTGGTGTCTTGCAAGCCGTCTGGATTACCTTAGACTCCTGCTTGGCATCCGTTCGGCGGTATCCTTCGGCCATGTTCACCGCGATGCCAACAAGGTGGCAGATGTGATTGCTAACGCTGGTGTGGACAGGGGAGCGGGGCATCAGAGGGATCCTTTGGAAGACTTCCTCTTTGAAGACTGCTCCCAGATTTGTCGACAGGTGGCAAATCGTGACTATGAGTTTAGCCCTCAGATGGTTCATGTTGTGGATAGTAAAGATGCTAAGGACAAAGGGCGAACGCTCGCCCAGGATATCATGACATTATGACATGCAGGATCACGTGGCCTAAGGTCATCGGTAGGTTAAGGTGGGCTCAGGAGGTCGTGTCTCAGTACAGTCTCATGCATGAAGAGATGAGGACGACAGGTAGAGACCAGTGTAAAGATTTGTTCTTAAATTCTGAAAGGATGGAAGTTAGTAGTTGCAGTATGATGGGCATCGGGAGCATGATTGGGGTGATGTATGCAGGGTACCGGTTGTTTGTTGTTATGATGTCACCCGTCCCCATTTATCTGCGGCATTATCCACCACCTTTCATTGCTTTCCCCTACAATTTTGTTACCCTGAGCAAACTGGGTTTGGGGTCTGCCAGTGTTCAGAGGCAAGCCTATAGAGTGCAGTCTCTTCTTCGTATAGCAGGAGGTGAAAGTTCAAGTGGTCTGGTTATCATGGCTCCCAAACGGCCTTTGAGGCATGAGGGGGGTTGGGGAGAGGTTTCCGTCGATTGGGACGGCAAAGGAAAGGGGCCCATTTGGAATAAGGAGGAGGTTCACCATGCTTCATGAGCCCAGCTGCATTCTCGAGTTGCTGCTGAAACCTATAAAGACCATGTACCCCTCTCCATCCAGCTGGAAATTGACAATTTCATTGGGAACCTTTGGGAAGAAGTTAAGGCGATGCCCACTTAGGAATTGCAGAAGGAGGTTGCAGACTCGGTACTTGACCCAGGAAACACGATGGTTCGCGCGTATGCATATGACCGCATGTTAATGATGTATTGGGTCAATTTGCAGCTGGTTGGGCACTCTGCTATGGTCCGAGAAGCAAAGTAAAAAGGCAAAGAAGAGATTGTCAGAGCATGGAAAGAGCACAAGGATGAATGTCATCTGGTGCACAGGAAGTTAGATATGGTGGCTGGCTATTTGGGTATTCCTTTTTACCCGGTGAACAATATGCAGTTGGAGACTGCTAGACCTTGGGCGAAGGCAACCAAACGTGAAAAGGAGATCTGTGGTGGCCCAGCTGGTTCTTCTATGGCTCCTAGAAACCAATGCATGTCGGTTGGTGTGTCCTATGCTATGGGATCCATTCGGTTTTTCCCTAGTATTAAGAAGGTTTGAACTCTGATTTTATCTTTGATGTTATGTTTTCCTCTCTTTGTTTCGGCTTTATAAAGGTGTGTGGCTTCTCGTCCCAACCTGGTATTTTTTGTAATTGAGGGGCTCTTGTAGGTAGCGGCATTTTGCTGTATCTTTTTGGGGGTTTTGGGTTTCTACCTGTCCACACAGTAGGAATGATCCTGACTGGTGCCGAGGGGTGGTGCGATTCTCTATCAATGGATCTGTCTTAGTGTTCTCTTCGTTGTGTAATTAAGTCTGTTTGATGTAATACAATGTTTTTTATTTACAAAAAAAAAACAGGTAGCAAAGGGTTTCCTCCTCCATGGCATTAATTTTATCAGCTAGGGGCATCCTTACATCTGCCCATTGAAACAAAATGATGGATGAGTTCAAACAACTGCCAACAAAATAAAAGCAAACAACTCTATAGGAGCGTGAGATCATTTAAGATCACATCAAAAGATTGTTGATAATTTTAATGAGGCATATATTGATGATGGGATTTCATTCCAAATTAATACCTCCTCTATCAATCCACTATGCAAAATATATACTTTTAAGGATTTTATGGAGAAATGCGTACCGTGCACACTTTACCAAAAGGAAAAATAAAGCATGAATTTAACCATTGTACATTGATAAAACACCTGTAGATAAGGTAAAGGAGACAAGGTTTCATTTTTGTGATGGTTACATGAGTACATTGTCAAGTGTTAAACTGTCCTAGCACACCATGCACTATTTACTATGGCACATTTTACATGATGGGGGCATAATCACAATCTCGAGACTCAAGGATGCTACCTCTCCTCGACTGAGATGAAATCCATTGCAAAGGAAGGATTGTAAGATGACAAGTTAATGGTCACTCTGCAACAAAAATTAGTTCTACAGTGATGGTGTAGTGCAAATGTGGTCAACAAAATTTAGGCAGGTAGAGATCAATAGGTGTAGAATTGAATCAAAGGGTAAACATGCAAAAAATTGTGCTTACAGTTGCATTGTCAACTCCTAGACATCATAGAGCAGTGCTAAGAAATAACACAACCACAACTAAATGAAGAAATGCAATCATTATCCTAGATGGACTTGTTTTACAAGAAGATAAATTTAGAAATGAAGTTTAAAAGGTAACAGAGATAGTGATGACCCTGCAATTATTTCAAATAAAGTCTCATTGTAATAAAAATGTGTGTTGGCTCATTGTGAAAAAAATGCATTTAGCCACTTCTAACATTACAAAAATGTACCTAACTCACACTGAAACACTTACTTGCGAAACCAATCTTCCCTTCACACATAGCCTAACATATAGCATTCCTAAGTGAGAATCCAATGATTTTTACCAAAAACATGGTTAGCATGACCACTTATTTCTAAAGCTTGTTTCACTAGTAAGTATTATCTCCTAACAACTAGTTCAATGGCTACTATAGTGAATATGACCAAGATTGTTATAGATAATAGGTTGGTGGGATGCAAATACCAATCTTAACATGTCTATTAGAGGAGCAAAGTAGCTCTCCTCCTACATGAACAAAATAATGAAGTCTATGAAGAGGTTCAACATTAGCAAAATAATACCTAGATCACATGAACCTACATGTGCAACTGGATGATGCACTATACTATACCCATAACACTGTTAGATAAATGAAAATAAAAGATATACAAGAATGAAGTTAAAGATGAACAATATATACTTATATCACACCAATATTTGAATAACATATACAGCAAGTTTCACATGGATGACCACATTGTCATGCTAAGAAAATAACTTAAGAGATTTTTTCAGTGAACAAAAAATCAACTCACATAAATCCTTCAACTTAACTCTTCTTTGGGTGTGCAATTAGACGAACAGATGTCAATTTGTTGATACGAAGGACACATATAACATCTAGGATTTCCATATTTCATCCATAACACTGAGACACCTTGATTTGAGTTCAGTTTTTCTCTCTTGGACAATACTTTAATCGAGGCGTCAAATGCCATATTCTGTTGACGGTGTATGATTCTGTCGTTGGATTTAAACCGGGATGTGAACCCTATGGACTATTAAGCATGAACTATTGTGACCTTCATTTAGCCTGCTATAAGGGTTCCTTTATGTGTTTTCGTGTTTGAGGGTGCTAGTTTATAGACTGAGGATGTCTATGATAATTTGCAACTTAGGTATCCTATTATTAGGAATATCGCACCTTTTGCGGACAGAAGTTGTTCCTCTAGTCTGAATGCTTCAGATCCTGAACAAATGAGTCACAACTAGGTCCAAAGAATTTCCCTAGAAGCTATAGATGCCTGGAATAAGATCTCTGATGGAGGACCTGCATAAACACATCAAACACACGACAACATCAAAGATGCCAGAAAACTATCCATAGATCCATATGAGTGACTAAGGAATATGATAATACACATGTGAGATTATAACACAACAGATATATGGGAAAGGAACCAACTTTGCATTAATAGATGAATGAAAGAGCTTACAACCTTTTTGCCTTAGTGTCGATGCACTTCTTCACAAGACTAACATCTCATCCCCGATAGCTCCAACTTGCTCCTCTATGATCTCTAAAGGATTAGGCCAGGATGTTAATTCAGCAGCATAACTTTACTCTTTTCTTCTCCTCCCAACACTGGAGTATGAGCCTGGTTTTATAGGGCTCAAATGGATAGGAATGGTTGAGAAATAGGTGGGTGAGGTGGCCATGAGATCCCCAAAGCATGGATATTGAGCTTAACTAACCCAGGTGAGTAGGGATAAGGCTAGCCATGAAGCTTTTGTTCTAGAAGCTTCGTGAAACCTCCTCTTTTTCACTTTTTACCAAGGGCACCACTTATACTCCCTTATGACAGAGTGGTGCAAGGTGAGAATCGCTCCAAAAACAAAGGTGAAAGGCGGTGGCACCGCCTGTCTTCTACATAACTCAGGTGGTGTTGTATAAGGTACCGCTTATAAGCTTAAGGGTAAGAGCAATGCCGGGAGGTTTTATATGTAGAATCAAGATCTCGAGGACTTATTGTAAAGGAAAGTTTTCTATGGCTAGGGTTTAGAGGCCATCAATGTACTAGGGTTGAAAGGTGGATGCAAATGGTTCTGCAAGTATATATAAACAAGATTCAGAGATTAGAATGGTTCATGCCTTAACAAACGAAGGTTGATCCAAGCAGCCCTTCAATCCTTCTCTTGCTCCTCTTGCTCCAACAGACCTGCAAAACGAATTATACCTTCCTCAAACCAATATGACCAAATATAAAGAAATGATAATCAAAGCAATATGAGAAACTATTCTGATTAACATAAACATCTGATCATAAATATAAATTCAATCACACATTGAACAATTATTTGGGAAGAAGAAGGACATCACATCTTTATTAATCTTGAAAACAAGTACAAGTATACCTTCTCTTCAAGTTCGGCACCTCACGAAACCTTGATCTGGTTCTGCTGCTTCTCTTCTCCAAGGAACTCAGCCTCCAAGCTCTGCAACACAAGGGGATGATCACTAAGGCAAAGGTGTGGGCAAAGAGAGTCCCAATTCCTCCAGCACGACAATGCAAATATTCAAATCTCCTCTCATGGACCTCCCTACCTCTATTTATATGTTATTGAAGAGATAAGGTTGAAGACAAATTAGTTACAACTGAAGGAATCAGTTGCAAAACTAACCAAACTACCCAAATTTCGAAAAAACGTATTTTTTTGACATTTTCAGGAGGAATACGCGGATTGCAGAGACATCAGTTGTGTATGCAGGAGGTATACATGGGTTTCAATGCAAGAATTCATGTATTTAGGGCATACACAAGTATTATATATAGCAAGTCACGTACCATACGTGGGTTTCCTTAAGGCAACTCGCGTATACATCAAAAAATCTCATTTTAAGGGTATTTTGGGGCATTTTCAGACTTTGGTGTCTTCTAGAAAGTTTTAGCTGACTTAAATATATTTCCAACAGTGCAAAGATAAGGTCAAATGGAGTTACAAAACTCAAGATATGGATCCTCCAAGTTAGGTGTTTTTTCAGTGACTTTCATGAAGTGTCGACATGCGACGGAATCATGGGAAAGTGGTCATAGGCAGAGATGTGTCATTTTGAGCCATAAAAGATGCCCCCTAATGTATGAGGTTAGAGGGGAAGATGACATCCAAAATACATTATAAAGGAAAAAGCTAAGTATGGAGAGAGCAGATAATCCAAGATCAAAAGGCTCAAACAAAGGTACCTAAAAGAGAGATAAATGTCAGACAAAACTGATCTCTGGGACATACAAGTCCATATACAAAACATCGCCATAAAGATACAGGCGGATCCAACATGTGTATAACTGATGAAACTATCATGGTCACTCAATATGGAAAAAGGTGCCATATCAAATCTAAAGGAGCCATGGCCACAAATGAACAAGGTGGATCCATACTCGACAATCGATCATAGCCACAAAAAATACAAGGTGGATCTATGTCTCAGCAAAATGTCATATAAAGTGTAACAAGGTCTTGTGCAACTCAGGCAATAGCAAAAAATGACGATGCTACTATCGGCCCAAGGTCTTCAATCCAAATCGCCCAAAAGGTACAAATCCTAACCATACGAATAAAGGAGTTGAACTCGAACATGGAGGAAACCGTTTGATTACCGGTCAATAATGAGAACTTTTTACAAACATGAGGGAAACCACCATTAATGAAATTGGTCCCTAAGGTACCTAGTACATTCTAACAAGTGTGAATACAAGGACTTGAAGTCGAACACTTGAAGAATCCATCGAGTAGGAGACATTAAGGTATTCCCACTACTTAATAGCGAGGGAAATTGCCTCTGATGACTATAATCCCCAAGGTATTGTCATAAAACTCTAAATATCATTCCCAGAGCAAGAGGTGTTGCAGTCGATAGGAAGAGATCCATTGGAAGGAAGGCATTAAGGCATCCTTCATCATCCAACACGAGGTAAGTCGAAGACTAATTGGATCTGGAATTGGTATTGAATTTCACGACAAGGACCATCGAATACATGATGTAATGAACTGATACCAAGGAATAGTCGACACAAAAGGTCAAGGCAACTGTAGAATGGCCGACAAAGGTTTAATCCTTGAATAGTGAGCACGACACAAAAGTGACTTAGGTAGATTTTGACACAAAAGAACTAATGACACAAACCTGCAATGTAGGAGACATTGACAAATTCCCCATATAACTGGAAAAGAAACCAACCGGAGGAGTAAGAAACTCTGAATAGGGATAAAGTCAAAATACTAGGACCAAACTGTTGATAGACTCAAAACTTGTGCTTTGTTCAAGGAAACAAGACTTGCTACCATGATGTAAAAAACATGTGAATGAACTTCCCTTCCCCTCTTTCTTGTAAAGGTTTAACGAGTCCAAGAAAGCAAACTTGGGACCTTCTTCATTTTTGGAAAGCTCAAAGAAGAGACAGAAGAATGCTTGATAAAGCACTGATTCGTGGATTTTACGAGCCCGAACTAGTACATGCTCAATGGTGTTTTCATAGTTTAGAGAGTTTGAAAACTCCAGGGGGGTGCTTTTTCATCCAATTTAGTCTCCTGAGGCCGAAAAAGTATAAAACAAACCAGAGAAGAACTCTCTTAGCTTCCAAAGAAGTAAGGTGCACCTTTTTCGTACTTAGCCGGGGAGGTTCGGAAAAGGTTAAATTACCACCTACCCAACGCTCCTTCAAAAGCAGCATATAGCCTGAGTTTTACGAGTGTGAAGGAAGGCAATATCACTCGAAAAGATCCATTTAAGTACGATAAATGGGGCTTACAACAGTAAACTCGATGCTTTGTTCTTTAGGGTTTAACGAGCATGACAAAGACATAAAGTACACTTGGAATCTTTTTCATGTTTTGGTCCAGAGCATGAAAAAGAGAAAACTAAGCTCATAACGGGGGTTCCTTTTCCGTAAGTTTACTCCCTCAGGTCCGAAAAAGTGATAAACCTATGCCTGAGAATACTCTTCTCAATTCTGTAGAAAAGAGAGTGATCCTTTCTTGTATTATTCCACATGGTCCGAGAAAGTGATAGCCTACCACCAATGTGGATTCCCATTCACATATTCTTAATGAGCCTGAATAGACAAGTTTACTCGGCAATCAAGTCTATTTTGAGGAGTCAGACCTGGGCCTAAAGAAACTCAATATCTTTCCCGTGAAATTTTAACGAGTTCGAAAAAGTCAACTCGCAACCTCCTTACTTTTTTTAACAAGCTCAAAGGAGAGCAGAAAGAATGCTCTAAATGTGAGGAGATGAGTGTCATAGGCAAGTGAAACTAGTTGCAAGCGCAAGGACCAAACCTATGCATAATGCAAGGAACATGAGCAGGATAAAGACACTCGAGGAATGTCTCCTCAAGGTAAAGGGTGTCAGGTTGCAAAGGAAAAATGATACAAGGCTTAGCGGTGATGAGAACAAAGATGAGGGCTTATACAATGAGCTAAAAGTGTGGAAGTCAGCATCAGACTCATAAGCGTGAGCAAGGCACATGCAAATGCAGTTACATCTTGAACATCAAGACAAGTCCAGTAAAGAGTTGTGAATCCAACTAAGAATCCTATCTCCAAGAAACAACAACATCAGGATCACATTTAGAAGAAAAGATCTGATGCAGGTCACTTTGGTAGAAACACATGCGACTTTGCTATCTTCTACAAAAGGAAAAGTCAAGGAAGAATTAACCGAAGGAGATTCTATAGTGCCAAGGCTTGAGGATTTAAGATCAATAAGATCAAGCCTAGAAGGAAAGCAAAAATCAACAAGGCAGATAGAGTCTGCAGGAATGAACTCAGTATTACAAGAGTTCAAAAATTCATAAGAAAAATCAAACTCATCAGGATCACTGACTTGATGTTCGAAGGGAGAGTCCAAAAACTCAAAAAATCCAACATAAGAAGACCGATCCATGGAAATATCAGGCTTACTAAGAAAATCAGGGTTAGACTTAATCACAACTGAACCAACATCCAAAAGAAGGTCAAACTGTATCAAAGACTCTAGGAAGACTTCATCTGAAGGAAGGAGATCATCCGAGATAGGACACATGTCTAAAATTTCAAATGGATCAATAGAGTGGAGAGCAGGCTCCACAGTCTGTATAGGATGACTCACCTGGTCAACTACTGGGACCAAGTCCTGATAAGGTAAGCATGAAAATAAAGGCTTCTTCTCAGTAGCAATTGAACGCAAAGGACATGAGGCCACATAGCTCACTGTAAGCAGGAATATTTCACCTTCTGTGGACAGATGTTGTTCCTCTGGTCTGAATGGTTCAGATCCAGAACAAATGAGTGAACGACAAAGGATGAAGACCCCCCCTGGATGTCGTAGACACTTGGAATGCTGCTTTGATAGTGAACCTGTGTACATGCAATCAGATCAAACATGCAAACACATCAAAGCTACCAGAACATAATCTATTTATCCATGTCAGTGACTAAGGAATCCAACAACATTTACATGTGAAATCAAAACAACAGTAATGTGGGACGTAAATCAGCTTTGCATTAAGATGAATGGAGAAGTTTACAACCAATTAAGCCTTAGTGTCAACATGCATCTCCATGAAACCAACACTTCATCCCCATAAGCTCCAACTTTGCACTCTATGCTCTCACATGGCTTGGGACAAGTGGTCAATCTAACAACATAACAATACCTCTATAGTTCTCCCCCCTCAACCATGGACATGAGCTTGTATTTATAAGGCTCAATGGATAGGAATGGTTGAGAGATTTGTGGATGAGGTGGCCTCTAAGATCCTATGATGGGGGATCTCGAGCTCAACTGACCCACAATGACAGGGATAAGGGAGTACATGAGGCTCATGATCTAGAAGCCTCGAGAAACTTCTCTTTTTTCCATTTTACCAAGGGTACCGCTTTTCTCCTCTTATGACTGAGCGGTTCAGGTAAGAAACGCTTATGGAACAAAAGCTATAAGCGGTGGCATCACTTATGGTAAACAAGATACAGGCGATGCGAACAAGGTACCGCTCATGGTTAACAGGGAAAGCGCGGCGCTGATTATTTTCACGAAAGATTGACAAACAACATGGGTTTTCACTCCAAGTGTTGGGATTAAGGGCAAATATGTAAGTCAAAGGTCTCATCACATGGTGGTGACAGGATTTTGGTATAACAGGATGCCCCCCAAAGCATGAGTCTTAAAGGGATACGATAAACGAGAGCTTTGAGAGGACAAGTCATCGCTACGAGGTGAAAATGTCAGCTCGATCGAAGCATGTCGTCAAGTAGGCATCTGTGGTACATCAAAAATTTTGACTCATAGACACAAGTAAACAACTCATGGTTGCAGACCAATACAAGGCAGATCCATGGGAGGAAAAAACAAGCATGGCTATTGGAATACAGCGTAGATCCATATGATAGAGGACTCAAACTTGGACATAGCTACTAGATATACAGCGTAGATCTATGTCATACAGATGCAAATTTGAGCATAGCCATGACCATACAAATGTGGATCCTTGTTGGTACTTCATACAATATATTCCATCGCAACCTGGAGAGAAAGCTATGAGTGCTTAACAAATACCCAGGGTCTTCGTCTCATCTTCCACAAAGTACGAATTTATCCATGTGATTACAATGTTTTGAATTTGAACATGGTAGAAACCACTTGATTACTGGCCAATGATGTGAACCGTTAACAAGTGCGAGGGAGATCACCATTGATGTCAATGATTCCCAAGGTACCCTAGTACAATCTACTGATTGTGAATAGATGTTTAGATGTCGAACACCAAGTGGAATATTTCGATCAAAGGTCAATGATGTAAACCTGTGTCGAAAGCGAGAGGATCTGTCATTGAGGCATATAGATCTCAAGGTACTAAACTTGTTTCTAAGACTAATTCCTGGATGATGAGTTGATGTCGACAGGAATAGTCTCATCGAAGGAGGGCCATGATGAATCCCACATCGATGACATGAAACTCAAAACAAAGTTGTGGAATGTTGTAAATGATGTAACCATAGGACTGACTCAAAGGTACTGATACAAAGGTTTTTTTAACTGCAGAGGTAAACTTCTTTCTCCCTTTGAACATCGGGCGGCACAACAAAAGACTTGGCATCATGACTAAAACATACGGGCACACAATACGACTGAAATGACTCATGAAAGTAGATCAACTTTAAGTCAGCTGAATACCCAATTGATTGAATGATATGCAGACAAGTGCCATGTTCAAAGGTGACAAACAACTTCCATTTGATTTGCAAAATGATTCCCTTCCCTTAATTCCCCCATCATGATTGATGAGTGCCTCTTTTCATTTTTACGAGTCCAAAGAGGGTAACAAACACTCATTTTAGTTCATTAGAAGACAAGTCCATTCTCATATAGTTTACGAACCTGAGAAAGGAGGGGTTCGTTCCTTGAACGAGTCTCTCAGTGTTTAGTTTAACGAGTCCAATGAAAGCAAACTCAATATCGTTCATGTTTTGAGAGTCTGAACGAAGACGAAAGAAAACTTCAAAGGGTCCTTTTTCGTATGATTTAGTCTCTAGGGCCCGAAAAAGTATAAAATAATACCCGAGAGAACTCTTCCAGTCATAATTGGCTGGAGCGTTCCTTTTTCGTAAATAGTCTGTCCGAACCGAAAAAGAGATAACCTACCATCGGAGAGACAACTCTTCAAATACTTTCACGGGTATGAAGAATAAAATTACTCGAAAATATTTTCATATTTAGGGAGTCCGAAAAGAGTTTAAAGGAGACTCCATTAGGTTTCTCTTTCACGATGAGACGTTTTTACGAGCCTAAAAAGAATCGAAAAAAGGCTCGAAACTTTGATAGTGAGTTCTAAGAGCATGACCAAAGTGTCGAAACAAACGCTCGAGGACTTTTTCCGTTTTATGGAAGTACGAAAAAGTAAAAAACAAACTCCCCATAGACTTTACTATTCCCGTTTTTACTCCTATAAGACTCAAAAACGGTCATTAATCTCTCAAAAAATGACTTTAATGAACTATATAAATGGGTGTTTATATAATAATGATTTTTTGAACTATCAACATAACACATAAAACCCTAAAATAT